>JASCZI010181262.1:77797-91136 GCA_036250425.1 Stylosanthes scabra | reverse complement strand
ATATATATATATATATATATATATATATATATATATATATATATATATATATATGAAACTAATTTTAATTAGTGGATATTAGTCAATTTTGAGTTTGTTATTTAAAATATAAAATAATTATTATTTTTTGAAAATTAGCTGATATTCATTAAAAAAAATTTGGTTACCTAGCTTATCATTATGCTATTAATAATTGCTAATACAAAGATACTGGATACACTTTAATTTGTTGAAGTTTGATGAGTACATATACCCTATACACTATCATCATTAATTTATTATTAATAAATGGAGAATTTAATTTTGTTGATTTCATCTTCAACACGCTCCAAACAAGCAATTATTCTTACTAGTTAGATATTGTTTATTACCTTATCATTATTCTTATTATTCATATTCTTATTAGTTGGAGAACTTTGTTAATTTAATCATTATTATTCTTATTCTTATTCTTATTCTTATTAAAGTAGACAATTGATGTTTTACTGCCGGTAGAATATTCAAGCTAATAGTGAGTAGCACTTGTGAATTAAATAAATTATTGAAAGCCAAAATTATAAAATTGCCATTAATCATTATCCTAGTGCACTGATTGGTGTCTTAGCTTCCTTTCAATAAATATTTTTTGGACAATACCAATATTTTGCTTAATGCTCATAGCATCATCAACGAAGACATATTTTCTTTCAGCACCATCGGATGTTTTTTTTTTTAAAAATTTTAAGCAAAATGAGCTAAAAAGCCTAAATATGTTGGTCAGTGTAATAAGACTCACTATTTCTGAGTAAAAGAAATAAAATAAAAACAGAGTTAGGCCAAGTCCAACAAAAATTAGTTCAAGTTTTGAAAAGGGCTTTGGAATGAGACCTTTTATTGTCCAAAAACGTCATATTGGATTTGAGTTTTAGAAATTGAAAAGAAAATACTACCAAAAAAGTATTAGTTAGTTGGGTTTACAGGGACCCATAAAAGTATTCGGACAAACCCAAAAACGTGGAAGTGGGCGCCTGGGCCTGGGTGAGTCTACTATGTTGACTTTGTATATTGACTATGACTTGATAAATTGCAATTAAAAATAGTGTTGACACATTTTCCCGTTACAAATAGGGAATTGCTTGTTTAAAAAATAAAGAAAATAGAAAATAAGAGGTGGCAGGGTGGCAGGTGGCGTCTGGCGTGGACTGAGAAAAAGAGAGAAACAGAGAACAAGTAGTGAAGTAGAATCCAAAGGCGTGAAGAGGGAACGGGTCCTTCACCTTCACGCGGCAACACAAAACTGAAAAGACGAGGCTACCCCTATTGCTATTGCCACCGAATAAAGAAAGGATTCACTCCTAAATACACGGCAAATTATTTCTCTTTCTCACACCTCCTTTTTCGCCGCTGAGTCTCAGATTCTCTCCTTATCTCTCCGGATCCACCAACCCCCATCCCCTTCTTACTTTCTTCTTCCTTCTCCCTTCTTTTTCTACTTTTTTTTTTTTTAACTCACATTTTAGTTTACTATTATTTTTGTTATTCAGGGGTTTCATTTTATTTTTCTTTCGTTAGATTGTTTCTTTTTTTTTTTCTTTTGTTTTGGGAGAAATGAGCGACCATCTGGTGCTGTACGTTGACCGGCTGGTGCGTCCCGTTGTGCCCGTCGAGCCTCTAGCCCAGCACCCGGCTCAGCCATCTCCCGAACCCCAACCTTCGCTAGATGCTCCTCCAGACGCCACCGCGGGGCCCTCTGCCTCTTCTTCTCCGGAGTCCGACGAGGAAGAGGATGAGGGGGCGCCTCTCTTGCAGATGGCGGAATGCCGCATTTGTCAGGAGGAGGACACCGTCAACAATCTCGAGTCACCATGTGCTTGCAGCGGTAGTCTCAAGGTACATTTTTTTTCCCTCTCAATCAATTTTATCTTAACTATTGTACTTTAGGATGATTTAAAAAATGAGGTAATTTTCCCCCCTAATTGATAGCTCAAATTTGTGTAACACTAAAATTGGAAGCACCTCTTTGTTGATTATAAATGATGCTGCATCGATTTTGTTGTAAAATTATGGGTTTAAAGGAAATGGATGTGCTTTTCTTTCCCTTATTAATTTTTTTTTAATGCCGCATTCCTGATGTTTGTGTTTATCCCCGAAATGTTATGTGGATATTAGTTGGTGAAATGTTTATGATTAGTTTGAGAAGATGTTTTTCTGAAATGCTATTTGTCCATCTAGCCAATTGAATAATGCTGCTGTGCACAGAAGAAGAATTGATGGACATTGTTGTTCATGGGACATTAGATTTTAGATCCTTTTTGTGTTGCTAACTCATGGATTTCTTGGAATTTCTATTTCTCAGTATGCTCACAGAAAGTGCGTCCAGCATTGGTGCGATGAGAAAGGAGACATTATTTGTGAGATATGTCACAAGGTTAGTTGTTAACTGGAGATATCATGCTCACCATATTCAACATTGGATCAAACCAAATTAAAAACTTACTCTTTTTCCTTTTGTGTATCACATTACCAGCCCTATGAACCTGGTTATACTGCCCCACCACCTCGTCCGCATCCTGAAGAAACTACCATTGATATAGGGTAAGCTGAAAGTTTCTATGTATAGGATAGTGGTCTTCATTTGAGTCTCAAACTATTTCATATTTGTTTGAAATTGTTTTCTAACTGCTGATTAATGACCCATGACCATTTTTTTTTCAGTGGAGGTTGGACAATTTCTGGCACACCTTTGGACTTGCGTGATCCTCGCCTCTTGGCAATTGCTGAGGCAGAACGGCAATTCTTGGAAGCAGAGTACGATGGATATGCTGCTTCTAATGCCAGTGGTGCTGCATTTTGCCGTTCAGCTGCTCTTATTGTAAGGAACTAACCTTGAAGACTCTCTTCAGGCCATGCTAAAGAAGTATCGAATTAATAGGGCATTTGATATTTCATATTAATTTGGAATTTTAAGCAAATTATTTGTTCTTGCTATGATTTTTAGGGTGCTTAAACCCCGTTGCATGCGTGTCTTTGCATTTGTCCCCCATTTAAGTTAAGCATATATTGACTATGTTAATATGCTTAGTCTAGTGTTGCTAGCACTACTTGAACATGATTTTTAAGTCCATTTCATTCTATTTGGTGCAGTTGATGGCTCTTCTCCTCTTGAGGCATGCACTTTCAGTCACCGATGAAGATGCTGGTGATGATCCATCCACTTTCTTCTCTGTAAGTGACTTGAGTTCCTTTTGGGCCTTTGGCCAAGTTGTAGGTAGTTCATATAGTGTCCATTGCTTGGCCTTCAAATGTACCGCCAAACATCCTAATCCTAATTAAGCCGCCTTTTCTCACAGCTTTTCTTGCTTCGAGCTGCTGGATTTCTTTTGCCTTGCTACATCATGGCTTGGGCAATCAGTATCTTGCAACGTCGGAGACAAAGACAAGTAAGTTTCAGTTTTGCTTTCCAAAGAATCTAACCTTTGATAATTAATTTGCTATCCTTGTAGCTGGTTATGTATGCCTAATGAGGCAAGACTTGGTTGTTCTTGCTGTTAACTAAGTATGGACTTAATACGAGTTTGCTCAATTTTGTTCATAGTTATTTCGCGTGTTATGGTGAAACAGGAGGCTGCGGCACTGGCGGCGACTCAAGTGGCATTTGTTTTTCAATCCGGGCAGCGGAGGGGTCTGCAATTCGCCATTGCACCAGGACCAGCAGTGAGTAGTACACACCAGGAACAAACAAGTGTAGTTTGATTTGTATGGCAATGTATGTGTACGAAATGGTGCATGCGCCATGTAAAAAAAGGCTTTGTTGAAATGCCACACATCACATAGTAGTAGTCTTCATTTTTCTCCGCCCTAATGTACCTACCTGCATACATTCACTTTGCAACTTTGAGATGCTAGTTAATATTTTTTTAATTCCAAACAAATTTATTTATTGATAACGATAAATTTTATTTTATTTTTTTAGACACAAAAGAAAAAACAACTCGGGACGCCACATGCTAAATGGTTATACTAACTAAATTATCCCTAGCCATTTTTTTTGCGTTAGTTTTCTAATTGAATTATTTACATCCATCATTGATTATTTTATTTAAAGTTCCAAGCCAATTATTAATTCAATCATTGAGTGTTTGTTAAAGTATTATTGTGCTAAGTGCTAACAACTACTTGTATATTATTTACTTCTTTACGTGTATGTCAAATTATTTAAACATACTAACTACTAAGTCAAATAATGAGGTACACCTAATTGTCACTTTACTATTTTAAAAAATAAGGTATGCCAAATAATAATTCTTTTTTTGGACAAGCCAAATAATAATTCTAATAGTGATGGGTAATTGTTTTCTTTGAGTCAAGACGGGTAGATTATTTAGGTTTTTATTTTTGGTATTCGATTGTTTAGGGTTTATACTTTTGATGTTTTTCACGTTTTTGGTATAGTAGGGTTTATACTTTCTAATTATGTCTAATTTCTTTTTTTTCTACGAATATCTAATTTTATAGCCCATGTACAATGGGTTTAGGGCCATTCTGAATAGCATTGTAACCTCACGAGGAAGCCCAACCATTTACCTCCTACGCCTACTTTAGTTCATGTTTGGGTTTGGAGCCCCAACTTCTGCTTTTTCTTTTTCTTTTTTTCCCTAAAAATTTAAAGAATTTATATCAGCCAATAGGCATACTTGAAGCTGAAGGTTCATGGCATGCAACAAGATATTTGAATGTCATGAACCATTAAAATTTAGGTATGATATGTGATTGTTTTGGTTGCATATCCGTGAGTGCTAAAGTTTTGTAAGGATAAAGCAAATTTAGGGGATATGTTACAAGCGAAATGTTTATTATGGACTGGGTTCATGATTGATTTCGATAAAATATTCTAAATGTATGGCTCATATTCAATCTTTTGTCATTAATTTTGCTTTAAGTTTGTCATATTGCTCTTTTACGTGATACTTGACGCTGAGCCTTATGGACCTCGCTTTCCTCCAAAACAATATATATTATCTCATGTTACTCGCTCACACCATTATTTCCCAAAACAAGTCACTGAGACCATTCAAAGGAAGAATCAAAGCATATTATTTTACGGCACGAGGCTAATTAATACCAGACAAGAAAGAAAAAACACATCAAAAGGCATCTTCTAACCTTATCTAGGGGGGTGGGGGTGGGGGTGGGGGGGAATGAATAGTGTAAAGCAACTAGTCATTTAGCTCTCGCACTTGTATCAAACTTACTATTAGAAAGCCCTTGGCAAATTAATTATAATTATAATGTGCATATTAAAATAATAACAGTACTAATAAAGCATAAAGATAAAGATTGAGGGAGGTAGATGTTAATTTTTGTTTGCCTGGGGAACAGAGCTTGGAATTTTGTTCCTTCAAATTCTATTCTTTATATGACTGTAGCAATCTCCTGCTTCAGGGTGGCCCCGTTGTTCTTGTCTCCTTCCTCATCATTCTAATTAAAACCAACTAATCATCACTTTCCTTAATAACAAAGCAATGGTACTTATTTACCATCACAACCTCACACATAGCTAGTTAATCAAGCTCTTCGGAATTAGCTTTTATGGGGGAAAAAAAATTAACAATTTCAGGCTCTTATGAATGCCTATAAATAGATTATGCACTATTCTATCGAACAATAGGTAACATTCCTCTATATACGTGTTTCAACTACAAAGTTTAAATGAATCTCACACTCTGATCTTCCAATGGTAGAAGAATATATAGTGACTTCACACACACAAGACAGCAGTGATGAGTGGCAAGAATCCAAGTAATTGGGTTTCGCATCTTTTAGTGGACAAAAGCAGGCATATGATAGTGAGTTAGGCAAAAACAATGGAATAAAGATACCGGGCTTCTCAAGGGTATTTCTAACAAACCCTTTTATGCAATCTTGTCAGATCTTTCAATAAAATTAGTTTAGACTAGATAGATGATGAATCTAAAAATTCCAATAGGGTCCCTCCAATTTGCCTTAAGTTTCCAACTGAGACATAGCTAATAAGCAGAAACAAGTTATTCTCCATAGCAGAGAAAATAGAAAATGATGTTTAGTCCTTCTTCTAGAATACATATTCTTCTTAGTGTTATCTGCATTATGTTGTTATCAGTTCAAACAGAGAAAGTGTTTGGTTTGACTAGTTTAGAACTTGCACTCAGACACGGCAAAGAAGAACACAGGATTCTGCATAAGGATCAACATACTACTCCCAAGGCGAAGGCGAAGGTGAATTCAGACAATTCCAATGGTTTTGATCCGAATGAATGGAGCAAAAGAAGAGTGCAAAAAGGATCGGATCCTATACACAATAGGGCCTAACGCTTAAAGCAGCACCAAGCTAGCATATGAGGCAGTGACAAAATAGGTTCGTTTTTTTTTCACTTGTTTTTGGTCTTAAGTAGGAGAATTTTGTGATAGAGAGAAATGTATTGCGAAGCTACTAGAGAAAGAGAACCATTTTACAGAGAAATTCACATTACACAATATCATGCATGCTCCCCTCAAATTTTCTTGTTTGTTTTTCTTTTCCACACATTATTCACTTTGGCCTTTGCATTAGTATCACAGTTTATACAATATAGTATTTTTTTGGATCAGTTTTAACAGTGTCAATTATTCTCAATATGATGTGCACAAGATCAATGTGTGTGTGACTATCTCGGATTGAGAATCAAACATTTAGAAATAGCAGTTAAATTCTCAACTTCTGTTTTGGGTAAAACAGAAAACAAAAAACGTGGTCGGCAGGATTCGAACCTGCGCGGGCAGAGCCCACATGATTTCTAGTCATGCCCGATAACCACTCCGGCACGACCACTTCACGTTCGTTAATCAATCATTCTACTAATTTAACAAGAGTTGTCTGTATGATGATGAGTTGGGTTTCTTGTTTTGGGCTTCATACTTTTCATCAAGAAAAAGAAGCCTCATATACTAATCTATTCTGATTTGAAAAACAAAAAAAAGAGAATAAATCTACCAGACTATACTAATTACTACTATAGTTATTGTGTGCAGTTGTATGAGACATGAGTAAATGATTCAGTGTATTTAATACGTATTTTTCTTTTAGAAAAAGAATCTATAAATACTTAGTTCACCTATGTAATTTATACTTTGGGGAAAAATTAGACATTAGTAGTCCTGTATTGAAAATATATATATTATAACCTTATTATGTTCAGTCATTCCAACTCAAATTAGTGTAATTAATGGATGTCAATAATTTGCAGAAAAATCAAAAGATCTTCCCATATATATTGATTTAAGGGGAAAATCCATGAATTTACTTGAAAACTTAATATATATTAAAGAAAGAAAAATGATTATGGGTGCTGAAAAGAAAAATGAAGAGGGATTGGATTACAAAACAAAATATGATGAGATTATGCAATATTCCCTACACCATAATAACCTGATAAATCTTATCCTTTTCAAAGTTAAAATCTCTTTTTGTCAGAGATATTTTGTTTTTCCCACTCTAGCTTAGCTTGATCTTATCTCCATCCGTTATGTATTTGTATCAAAGCTAATAAATGCCTTTAGGTGAATGCTGATCCACCCACATTTCCAATTTAATTTTGCCTACACATTATCTCTTCACACATTATTTAAAATAAATTTTATGTTTTTGAACCAAAGCAAATGGGTCTGCTAATTTTGGGTCCACATCCCTTAAATTGTATGCATTTGACCTAAGGAATCTGGTTTTGTTATTAGGGGTAATTGAAGATTGTGGTCTACTTCTCTCTCTCTCTCTCTCTCAATAATAACCAAAGCAAGCTGCAAAATATTGCATTTTGGCTATGTGTCAGTGAGTCCTTGATGTGTAGACTTGGCAAAATACATGGTAAAGCCATGCTTCCCTTAATATAACATTCAATTATTGCACAAACCCCATGTTCCTTGTCTCCTTTACCATTTTATTTATCATTTTTTCCCCTTTAATCTTATAACCCTAAAGCTTATAACTTCAACTACATGGCACTGATTTCATGTTGGTTGTCTCCTTTTTCAAATCTTCCCTTTAACCTCTTCATCATAAGCAAATATAGCTAAACACTTGTAGTCATATTTTTTTTTTCTTCTATAACCCTAACTCATAAAACTTTCACTGAATTAATTTCTCTAAAGTAGTAAAGTACACAATTTGATAATAAAATGGAAATAAATGGTTAAGTAGCTTTGAACCAATAAAAGAGTTCTAGTGGAGTCCTTGGTAAGCAAATATAGGTAAACACTAGTGATAGTCTTTTTCTCTAGTGGTTTTGGTTATGCATCTAAGAGAGAAACTTGCTCCTTTTGCACAAGTAAGTAAGTGGTGATGAATTGAATTATTATAGGGATTGGGGTTGTGAGAAGCTGAAGGTGGGGGGTAATATAAGTTGAACAAGTTAAGGTCTATTTTGAGGAGAACCTCACTCATTGTAATGTCCGTGTCCCTTGTACTTTGTGTCACTCACTTCGCGCATGCTTCTTTTGAATCATGACAAAAATAAATTAATTTGTCAGAGTGCTGCTTCTTCAATTCATTGAGCATTTTTTTGACCTTAATACTAACAATAAAGCCGAATTTCATGGCTTCGAGTGCTCTCAGCCTCACACCATCAAAAAAACAGATTCAACTTCTTATTAGGTGTGTGATTAGATTTCCAATTTTTTTTGGTGACAAATTAGATTTCCAATTAGGTACGTAATTACTATTTACTATTACTACCTATCTTTTCTTTCTTCTTGTGATATGTAGTTCATTATTATTCAATCAAAATTAGGAACACGCCTTAATCTTAACATGTCTTATCAATTAATGGAGATTAGTATCGCCCCATTATGTTGCCGTTCACCAAATCACAGATGAAGATGATGCATTATCTCTTTGTGTTTTGGAGTCTTGTGTAGCATGCATTATATAGCCTAGGTTTATTTGGGTGTGATGGAAAAGATTAATTGGACTATCATCACTATTATATTAACAAATCAAATTATTTGCAGCACACCTAATTAATGGGAATGTTGTTAATAGTAGCTATACATATATCAATTCCATATTTCCATCAATAATAGGACGACACACATGTGAATTAGTATGGTTCAAAGAAACCAGGACTTGACATTTCGTAATTGTCAATTAGAATTTGATTAGTGTAATAATTGGCATAATGGATTCAGATGGTTTATCTGTATTATTAAAATGTTCTTAATTATACAATTATCCAGAAAATTGAATATGATCTACTTAATTATCATCAAAAAGAAAAGGACAATGAATTAAAATGAAATCATTCCAAATTAATTTAATTTAATTAAATAAAGCACCACTAGAATAATTTATGCATGGAGATGGAGTATGGCCGCATTACATGGCAACGGTTTCACAACACGTGGTGAAATATGAAAATTGGTTCTCTAGCAGAGAGGGTGGCCCTGGTTGCTAATGAAGATTTCGTGGTTTGTAGTTTTGTTAATAGTAATAATCATGAGTGAACTTAACTTTCATATAAGCAGTAGGATCTTATTATTTTGTCAAACTATATATAATGCATGCGCAAACCCAAAAGTAAATAATGTTAGACGTCAACTACTATTAACTTAATTTCCCATCATATCAAAGTTTTGCATCTATCTCTTTGTCTTTGGTGCCAAAGTTAATTGTAATAATTCAGTTTGACAAAAACAAATAACCAAGAATCTCTTCCATTTAGTTAATTATAATGTATATATATACGTATATGAGATAAAATTAAAACTCTTAATATTTATTTAATTAGAGTAATAATCTCATTACTAAACAAATTGTTGATTATAATTTAGTTATTGAAACTTTATTTTTTTGTTTTAAATAGTGGTGAGAGTAGTATTTGTTACGTTGGCATTAATGATGGAAAAAGGCGTTCAGGTTTAATTTGAGGAGGTACGACACTTGGTTCTGCCTCTCCACTGTGTCGGACACTGAATCATCCATGCCTTTCTCATCTTTCTTCTCTTCCCAAAAATAACATTTTTAACTCTCTCCATACCATTTACTACTACTATTTACCACTTACCACTGGACACACCCAACTCACATATTTCTATTCCCAATTTCACCTATAAAAAACAACACAGATAGATATGCACAGATTTAGGGTTAGTATTATTAATTTAAGACTTTACAGTAATAATTATCAAAACAATATTGCCATTTTTTATTTGTTGGTGTGACTTATGAGTTATGGCTTGCCATGGGAAGAAGCGGTTACGGATAAATGGCTCAGAACTCAGAAGTAACTGAGGCTGGTTCTTGCATATACATGTACATGTAATGGTGACAAAAAAACAAAAAAAAACATACCTGTCACAAGTATGGCACACTGCACTTACCTATCAACTCCATCAATATATCTATTTTCAAATTAAATTCTATCATTTTGCTCATTTGAATTTCATTTCTGCATCTTCTCTCGGTTGACTATTGTCTTTAATTGATCTTATTTTATGGAACTTGTAAGGAGTTCGATTATTGGAAGGTTGGTGAAATCACCGACACACATTTCAAACATTTTAATGTACCCGAATTAAATTCATAACGGTACGCACTCAACCATAATTAGTTTAAAAAAAGTAAAAAAAAACATCTTCACCATTAGAGTAGTTTCACACCAAAATCATGAAATGCCATATATACACTTAATTCAATTGTGTTCACATGATAAACATGTAAGCATATTCTTCGAATAATAACTAGCACATCAGATTTTTTCTTGTTATAGCTTAATTTATTCATTATTTGACGTGTTAATTAATTATATATATGAAGAGTATAAACGAATTTACAACAAATGATCTGATAATTATAGAATCATCTTTAGTGAATATATAACTATTTATGTGTATTTATTTTATAGTTTAAATTGTTAGAATAAAAAATTTGTTGGGAATGATAGTCTTATGCAATAATTAAGTGCATTGGATGAGCTCCAAATAAAATAAGGTGGCCCAAATAATTAAATTATTGCTGATTAAGGAAGCAGCAGCTTTAAGACATATCCCACACTGGAAAGAGGTTAAAGAAAAATTCTTAACTAACATCACGTAATTTCTTAACATTATCATGGACTCAAGTCTCATATATAAGTCATGACCTACTAACAGATTTAATTAATGAGTTCCCATAAACGGCCACCATGACCACCCGAGATCAGAGAGGATTAGAGGTAGGTTTTAATTAGCGACTAGGGTTAGTTAAAACATTGAGTATAAACCACCTTGTTGCCCACTAATTTTAATTTAATTAGCTAAGATAGCTAGTTTTAAGTAGGAGAATGAAGAGAGATAAGGTAGGACAAAAGATAGTAAGGTTTTGGGTACATTTCCAAAACAAGTCCCTTTCATCTCTATGCACATTGTCGGCCGCAACAACAAACTGAGGCAAATGCCTAACACTACTACTTAATTACTACTAACATGATTCTTCATCATCAAGATAAGCTAAGCCAGGCCATCTCCTAACTACTCACATCATCACTATAGAGAGCTAAGTGCTACTCCATCAATATCCATATTGCCTAATAAGAAGTGGATCAAAGAAATAACATAATTGGTTCATATATAGTGCAACACCAACTACTTTTTTTGTTTACATCTTGTGTATTCTTTGCTACCTCTGTGTAAACATATTTATCACTTTCTTCTCTCAGGTTTATCATCTTTTCCTTTACTATCATGGTAAAGCCTACATAGCAACAATGTGAGTTTTGGTATAATGTAGAAACTTTTATCTTTTAATTTAAGTCATTTTAACATATATTTATATATTGAGTAAATTGAATGAAGTTAAATTACCGTAGAACATTCATGTGCCAAGAAAATAGGATCATGTCCATCATATTAAAAATGGACACAACATACTACATGGTACAAGTCTGATTGCTCCCATGCTTCATAAAATTCAAAATATATAAAACTGTATGTACAAAACAATAATGTCTGGAATCTATATGAAAAGTTAGAATTGATAAGGCGAGTGAGCAAATGAAATGAAATATATTTTGAGGTAAGCTTTTGTTGGGAAGGAGCAGCAAAGCGTTATGTTATCAGAGAAAGAAACCAAATTCCATCAGAGCCAGCAGGGCTCAAATTGTCTTTTCGTACTATATATCATATTTACTCACACATTTTTTATGTGACTTGTTCAAATTTCTACTAAATTATTTTCATTCATCATTGTATAAATATTTCATGATTATCTTCAGCATTTTCTTTTTCAAAAAAAAATGAATAGTGGATGAAATTGCATCCAGTGAAATAGCACCACGTGGACAATGATCACACATAGATAGAGCTTAAAGAGAGTCATCTGCAGGAGAGACACTGCTTCTTGTGTGAATCAGTGACCTCATCGAATATATTCTTGCCTAATATTTTCAGACAAATTTATTGCACCCAACTAACACATGTGATTGTAAGAGAAGCAGCAGAGAGAAACAGAAACCAAACCCAAAAAACAAGTAACACGCAATTTAGGACACTTAATCAAAATTTACATATACCAATTGCCAATGCCAACAATAATTACTGTAATCTCCTACATTATTTCCACTAACCATATAGTATTACAATTACAACACATAAAGATGTTTCCAAAACCCTGCTTATTTAGATCTTCTCTACTTTAATTTGCACCCCAAAAAGCATCATGTTTAATTGTTCTCTTCACAAATCATTAGTGGTTGAGATTTTGGGACCCTTCCTCCTCTTTTAACAATACATGGCTGTATCCCTCTACCCCTTAAAAACATCAGATTTTGTCATCACATCTCATTATAATAACCATCATCACCACCACCCTCCATAATCACCATTTTCCCCCAAAGAGAAAAGAAAAAACCCTTAACCCCCCTTTACTCTTGTTTTTTTTCTTCATTTGTTTTTTTGTTTCTCTCTTTCTAGTAGTTTCTTCTCCCCCCTTTCAACCCTGCAATATATTCATCCTTCATAGAAAAGATTGCTCTAAAGTTTAAATTTGTTTTTAAACCTTTTTTTTTCTTCTCTCCGTGTCTCTTCAAAAACACATTTTTTTCTTTTCTTTTTTATTTATTTTAATCTTTGTGTTTCTCTCTCTGTATATATAAATAAAAATTAGTGAGACATGGACTTGACCTCCAACAATACCCACACCTTAGATTCAGATACTAAAACCCCACCACCAACCCAACCCACCAACACCAACACCAACAAAAGCACCCTAAAGTCACTATCTTTAACAAACGCCACACACAACAACCACTCCACCACCACCCCTCCGCCGCACTCCATGGCGGTTATTTCCTACAAAGAATGTCTCAAGAACCAT
>JASCZI010181262.1:47161-77697 GCA_036250425.1 Stylosanthes scabra | reverse complement strand
CATGCCTTCCTCCTCCACCAACCCCACCGATCCTCGCTCCCTCAAGTGCGCCGCCTGCGGCTGCCATCGCAACTTCCACCGCCGTGACCCTCCAGAGCCTTCCACCACCACCACCACCCCCACCTTCTTAAACTGTTTCTACTCCCCTTCCACTGCAGCACCACCGCCACCGCCGCCTCAACCACTCCCTCACCGCGGCATGAGCCAAAGCACAAGCCCAAGCCTTAGCTCAAGCCCAAGCCACAGCCCTAGCCCGATGTCAAGCCCATCTTCACCTCCACCACTTTCACACGTGCCACCACCACCATCATCAGCACCGCACATGCTGTTAGCTTTAGGCAACGCGTATTCAGCAGTTCCGTCAGATCAGGAGCAGCATCAGCTTCACAGGAACTCGTTCAACAACAGCAATAACTTCTCCCCGGTGGTTCTGAACACACACTGTGGCGGCGGCAATCATAGTAGTAAGAACAAAAGGTACAGAACCAAGTTCAGCCAAGAACAGAAGGAGAAGATGTATAAATTCTCTGAGAAATTGGGTTGGAGAATGAACAACAAAGGTGATGATTCTCTTGTTCAGGATTTCTGTAATGACATCGGTGTCCCTCGTGGCGTCTTCAAGGTTTGGATGCACAATAACAAGAACACTTTCAACAAGAAGATTTCCTCTTCTTCTTCCGAACCTCCTCCTCCTCCTCCTGCAAACAACAGTAACCTCAATGAAGCTCTTCTACTTCCTCCTCATGATCAGAAAATCAATGGTGGAGGTGGCGGTGGCGGTGGCGGTGGCGATGGTGGTAGTAATAATAATAAGAATGGAGATATGAATGGAAGTAATAATAGTAGTGTCAATAATGTTGTAGCTCATGTTCCTATCACTGGGCTCTCATCTTAATTATCTTCTTCATCATCACATCTCTGCCCAGAAAAACTTAGCATTTATTATCATTTTTGTTTATTACTACTACTACTACTACTATCTTGTTTCTTTCTATGTGGCTAATTAAGGTTATAGGAGCATATAATCCCCTTAATTATTGTTATTATTAGTAGGTGTTATGACAATGTCTTATATATGATGAAGTTTAGTTTATTTTTATGTTCATATATAATCGATGATGTTAAGATGAATTTGATGGTAGTAGATAGGGTAATTTAGAAAGATTAGGAGTTACTGTTACTGTACTAGTACAGATATATACAGTAGTGTAATAAATAAATTTGATCTACTACTAGCTGAAGGTGAGGTGGTACTACTTCTACTTTGCTTCTTTGCTTCAAGCATGCACCTCCCAAAATGCCCATACCGCTTTCTACAACACAAACCCTTCATCAATTTTAGGGCTGCAATTTTTTGTCTTTATTCATTTATGGGGATCTGCTACTCTTCCTAACACATCTCTTTTATAATTCATTTGTGACGCGTTTTCTGCATTACCTCTTAATTATGCAAAACCAAATTTGGTTTTTATCTCGTTTAATTCCATTAATCACATGGAAAATGACATTAACTCATCTTCCTATCCTAGTGGCATTTTGTTTGTATACGAAAGGAACAAGGATTATGCCATTTTGGATTACCGAGAATGAGACTTATTCATGCTTATGCTTATGGATCAATAATTATTGATCTTTTTTAAATTTTAATTTGTTTTATGTGTCTATGCTTAGAAGGCAAGCAGCATGCCTCGATTAATTAAAAGAAAGTAACGGATGCAGTGCTGAAAGCTAAATCTGCCACCTTTCCATATCGGGTTGGTTCAATGATGCGGCAAGATTTGTTGTTTTCCTTTTCATTTTTAAATTTAATTAAAGATTCTTAGAATGAGATAAACATTATCTCTTTTTAAAGGCAAAAGATCAGATAATTTATTAATATTTCACATTGAACTCTGGATCACCTAATTAATTACAACTTTGAAGTAGTATTAATTAATGAAATCTTCAAGAGAAAAAAAAAAACTAAACTCATGGAAATTCTTTTTATCTAAAGCGAAATTATTACGTTTATCATGAGGAGGGGGAATTGATTAGGTGCCAACAGCCAACACATTAGCTTCTTCTTTTGCTTTTTAATCAGCAAATGATATCCCCTATAATATAATCGATAAAGCCACCTACATTAGTCCTTAATTAATAATTGATGAATTCAGTTGTAAGTTTTTGATATGGTTAAAAAATTGTGATTATGCCACATGTATCGTCTCTTTTCATTTTTTATATAGTTTTATTAATTTACTATTTGACACTCAATTAATTTTACTTTTAAGGTTGGTATAAGATTACAGTTTTTCCAGAGAATGGACCACTGAGGAATTAATGCTATTTTTCTAGCTTTGTTGCTGTTAGTGGCCCCATGTCTATTTTTTCCTTTTCTCTTTTGATTTTCCTTCCTTCTTATTCTTATTCTTCTTTCTTTCTTTTTTTTCGAAAAATGAAATGGGGACCAGATATTTGATTTTGTTTTATTTCTTTTGTATATGAATATGGCCCATTTCAATGAAGAAACAACATAAGCTCCAGCCCAAACGAAAATCACTCGATTCTCAGTGGAAAACGAAACGGATGGTGAGATTAATATATTTTTAGTTTTTTACTTTCTAGGGGTTTTATTTTATATTATTTTTTGTTTATCAGTGTTAAAATTCAACACAAAAATAAGTTATGAAAAAAACTTAATATAGAAGTAGTTATTACCTTGCAAAAGAGGAAATATGCCAAATACCAAGAAACAAGATACAAGTAATATCACAGTTGTAATCATATATGAAAGAAGGTAAGGTAAAGCCAAACAAAGGAACATTGTGGCCATTTTCATGTTAATGCGAAGTTAAATACTAATTAATCAAGCTCACGTGCAACAAAAAGTACAAATTACAACTTGGTTGTTAAATATTTTAACAAACAAAATGAAACCTAAATCCTTTTTACTAAGAATATAATATACTTTGTCACCAAAAGAAAAAGAATATAATATAAAAAATTAGGTGGTACTTGAAATGAAAAAGGGAAAACAATAAGTTAATGCCGTACTATCATTATTGAGTGTAGTAAAATAACATTTTGGTGGTGTAGGTCTAATCCTTTGGTCAAAGGTTTAGAATAGGTGAGACCGTGAGAGTGGTAGATGTAGAAAAGGAGATAAAGACCTCTACTCAAACTCAGATCAGGCATTGCTTTGAAGCACTAATCAACATTCTCTCAACTCCAATGAGTGCTATTGGTATGGCCAATATTAAATCATAATTTATAATTTGAGTATGTAACATTGTACCTTGAAAAGTGAAAACAAAAATAGAGCTCTGCCTCTGAGGGAGGTAGCCCTAGTCACATGGCACAATGACCAAATGTTAAGTAGGGTTAAAAATCAAGACCCCCCAATACAACTTAAACCTCCCTATAAGACTCCCAAAAAAAAAAAACCTCATCACTAATAGACTAATCTCACTTTAATTTGGAGTAACATTCTAGCTTAATACCCCTACATTGTACATAGTTTATCTACACTGATCCTTGGTATTCATAGTAAACTTGCATCTTATCCTGTTATGTTGAAACCATAAAAATGTGTAAGCATAATTAATTCTCAAATATTCAAATCAGAGAGGCCAGGTACATCATCAGATTCATTTTCAGGGTCAGGGGCCACATCACTGCAGAACTTGCAAGAAATTTTCTCAGGTTTCAACTGCAAGCATTCGTCAATCTGTTCCTCTAACCAAGCAAGTCTTCTTTCGAGCTTCAACACGCCAACATGCATAATCCGAACGTCAACTTGTGCCACCCTAGCACAAGCCCGAAGCAAGATGTAGTAATCAGCATGAGCAACATATTCCAAGGCACCTTTATCTATCTTTCTCACATAGTGAAGATAATCATGTCTTCTTTTCTTACTGGAAATTGGTGGTATATAGTAGAACCTGTTCTCCTCCATGTCTAACTTCATCCGTGCAATGGCTTCCTTCACATCAGGTTTTTCTGAACTCTGGGAATCTGACTCATCACTCTCTCTAAAACTCTCTGAGGAATCATCATCCTTCTCAATGTCACTATCATCATTATCCAAATTTTCAGGCAAATGATTTCCAAGGCTGGTGCCATCCTCACGAGATGGCTGACTGGAATGTTCTTTACTTACCCTCTCCCTCCCAGAAGTCCTACCAACCGATGCATCATCCTTTGCCCTTGTTTGATTAAAAGAACTGTTAGATTGCTCTCCATGTTCTGAAGGCTTAGTATCCTGATATACAAAATATCATTGAAAAAAAATTGATTTTAGAATGAATTTGATAGAGAACACGTAGAATAGGAGCTTTATTGATTAACAAGAATGTAGAAAAGATACTCTGTTGGTACTCACCAATTGAAGAGAGAGATTCTCTCAAAACCTAACAGAATTCACAAATGCCAAAACTTCCCCAAACTCACAATAGACTCTCTTATTTATAGCTAACACTATCCTATGCCAGCTCAGCACTCCAACTAACCACCCAATACAGATATTAACTAACTCCAAAACTAACTCATACTGACTATACTGACTCACACTTGCTCCAATCAGAATTATTTACAATGTAGTAGCTAGCAAGCAAGGACAAGCAATTCAAAAACTTCACATTAGATGGCAGATAGACACGAGTTCACAAATATACTTGCATTTGATGAAAACAAATATGTGAGAATAAAAATCAAAGTCCACAGGCAATGCTCATGTCCCAAAAACCACAGGGGCAACTTCCCTCTTGATGCAGCCCAGGAATAAAAATCTAAAGCTTGTGTTTGCCAACTATATAACTCAATCAAGATTTGAATCACCTTTTCATTCTGATAAAAGTTCCATAAGTATTCTATCATCTTTTCTTCCTCGTAATTCCCATAGGATGCCTCTGACCCAGCAAAGACAACATCCCTGCAGTGTTTGAGATATGTTGAAAGGTCTTTTGAATACTCTGTCAATAAATATTGGGTGTTAGCCAGTCTTTTAACTGTTGCCAAAATCGGAGGGAAAAAAGTGATGTAAGTAAATGAAAGGCACCTTGGGTATCTGCAAGATCATTATATATAGATTGAAGGTGTTGGAGAAGTCCCGAAGTGTCCAATTCATGTTCCTGTTGTTTCACTTTGTCTTTATCCAAACCACCTTCACCAGAATTAGGTGTATCACGGGAGGAAAAAGCAGTACCCTTCTCTTTGTTGTCTTTGGTATTACCTTTGTTGGACAAACTTTTCTCCCATTCTCCGGAGCCGTTTATGTTATACAACATTCTTATTGCTACAACCAGAATTGACATCACACCAACATGAATAGGTAGCCTGAAATGTTTTTCGGATAAGGATAACCACAAATCTGGAGGCATGGCCCATTCATATATGCGGCATACATGAGGAAGAATCTTTTCAGTAGGAAGAGATAATCTCTGAAGATACCGACGTGCTATTCCAAAGAAATTCACCGGAGGTAACTCCAAGCCTATGAACTGAGCAATTGATGCAGCAAATGTTTCTAGCTTCAGCACCGTAAGAACTCGCTGAGGCTTGAACATCACACTTGAGCTAATAGGACACGCAGCTGATGCACGTCCAAGACGCCTTTCAATTTCAACAAATGCAGAAATATATGGAATTGTCCCTTCCAGTGTCCCCTTGATTAAGTCAGGTGGCAGGACAGGTTCCCTTGCAAGATGGCATGCCAGAAAAGAAACAGCAAGAGTACAGGATGGTGGAATCCTTTTCTTTAAGGCCCTGAACCATATCATCACGACCCGCTGGCCATACGCATTGCGCGCTTCCTCGCTGTGTTTAGCCCGTGTCTTATTATCTTCAGGTTCTTCTGAAACCGAGGTAGAAATAAACTCAGGGAATTACAAGACATGGATGACACCAAACACTAAGTGTATAACACATCATCAAGGCAGTGCTTTCGTCCTAAACACTAGAAGCTTAATGAGTGCCGAATTGAGTTGTAACTAATCAAAAACAAGATGCTAGGGATGAGAGTACATTTTATTATAATTTACTATTATCAAGTTTCAGAAATTAACAAAAAAGCATTTAGCACAGATCATTTCAAGACCAATATACAATGACCACACAGCAATTATTGGATACCATGTTCAATATCGAGCCTAAATATAGAAATGGATTAGCAAATTCAGAACTAGACCACACAGCAAAAGACCCTGCATTGTTTGTTTTGATGAACATACATGCAAAATCAAAGGTAATTAAGTTAGCAAATAGTCAAACACCTACCGTGCAAAACTACTGCTACCTTAAACTTGTTAAATTTGTGACAGGATCATTTGATCAAATTGTTGTAGTATTCAAATAACGAACAAAAATAAAATAATTGAGGGTATGCAACAAAAAAAAAGGTTTAAAGATGCAAAATTGGGGACCTTCATGCTGCATTTCAGAGTCTAGGATAACTTTATCAGCCCAATCATCGTTGAAAACACCAGTTCCGAAAACGAACCTCAACCAAATGGGCTGCATCAACCCGCAAATCAAAGGCGTAACCTTGAACTCCTTAACCAACGCCTCACATTGAAGCTGAACCATAATCTGCAACCCTAACACGTACCTCATCCTAATTTCATTCTGGTAATCCTCAACGCTCGGAACATTGGCGCCAGCCACGTCACCAAAATCCTCTGGAACAGACTCAATATCTCCGAAAAGCGGAGCGTAACTCTCCTCCTCTCTCTTCACCTCGCCTGCGTTGTTCCGGCTAGGGGTTTTGTCGTCTTCGTCGTCCAAGCCGAGGTTTCGGAGGAAGACCGACTGTGAGTCGTACTGGGAGATTGGCTCCGCTTTGATTGCGATGGTGGAGGTGCGGTGGTGCTGCTGGCTGGTGAGGTATATGCGAGCGGAGGGGCCGGCGCTTCTGTAGAGATCGTTTTCGTCGAGGGCGGTGTCGACGACATCCTCGGAGCGGGAACCGCAGCGGTTGCAGTAGAAGAAGCCATCTTCGCCGTCGACGAGGCCGAGGTTGCCGCAGGCGTGGCAAGTCAAGGTGTGGGGGTCAATATCAGGCATAGCATCGGCAAATGAAGACACCACCTGTCCCTGCCTGGGAACCGCAGCCGCCAAAACTGGGGGAGGATTTCAGAGTTTTTTTTTTTTTTGGACAAAGATTTCAGAGTTCAGACGCGAAGATGAAATTTGAAGAGGCCCAATAATTCATTTTGGATCTTCTGGACCTGGTTTCGGTCCAATAGAAGAAGGGCTAAGTGAAGCAGCACTTCCGTCTCCCTTGGTTTTGTTTGGGCCTTGGCCCTTTTGCCAACATACAGGCATCACCAAAAACATAAAAGAAGGTTTTCTGATTTTCCCTATAGAATCGTGGGGAGAAAATATTTAACAAGAACTCACTTCTGTCCCCAAAACCAAAAAATCACTTAATTTTTTTTTTGAAAAAAATATTATTCAGGCTCAAAATTAGCCTATTGGATTTGTAAAATATATTTTTATTGTCATTTCCATTCTTTATTTTTAGAATTTTTTTTTATCAAAAGAAGTTCTAAACATTAAATGTACTCATAAAGTTGAGTTATTAATTAGATATTTAAAATAATTGATGAGGTGTAAGTATATTTTTTGTAACGTATTTTTTAGAATTCAAAAAGTTTTTTATCATCAAAGAGATTTTGAATAGTCTTAAATGAGTTCTTAGTATTGAGCCTAGAGTAATAGTTTAAAATAGAAAATGTTCATTGGAAACATGATGAGTGTCCGTTAATTTCTGTTATTTATTTGGTCTACGTTGCTAGTTTCTAGAATAAGTGTTAGTATTTGCTTTCAGAAAATATAGAATAGGTGTTATTTAATTTTCTTAATCCACGCGTAAGGCGTAACTGAAAGAGTAGGATGCGTTAGTTTGATGATGAATATGTAATGTTTATCTTCCACCTTCCATCTTGGAATTGAAACTCCCTATGGAATCTAGAAGAGACATGGAAAAATAATGGGATTCTAATCTAATGGTATTTGAGTATTTGACCATTTGTTATTAACGTCATTTCAGTTGAACTAAACCGAAATCTTGTATGGAGGCGTAAGCATAACTAAACTTGTTGGTGCCTTTCAAAAACTTGTTGATGTGTCCCTTTGACACATCAAACTATCCTCACTATTATATTAACAAACGAATACATGTATACGTGTGTATATTCATATTCAAAATTGTGGCTCTCATTCATCATATTCATATTCCATGTCCAACAATGACGCCAATAATGTGGCCATGTGCCTAATTTAAACAAACACATTCAGATTGGATTTGGACATCAAATAATTTTGATGATCCATGATTTAACTCGTATATAGTTTTCTTAATTAATAATAAATAATACGCGTGCTTTCTTTTATTGGTAAACAAATAAAGATTTTGTGGCTTTGTGCTTAATAATTTTAGGTATATAGCGTTGAAGCAAAAATGTTAGATAACTAAAATTTTTCTTTCATATATTTCTTATAATTAACGTTTTTTTGTTGACTTTTCTTATATTTAATTTAAATGAACAAAAGTCAATACTTTATTTTTGTCACTAAAAATATTAAGTTACTATTTATTAAGGCCATAAATTAAATATACGTGTTTGATATGGGTTATATATGGTATGAAAATGACATGCACTGCCACCTGCCAGAAAACCGTCCAAACTTTAGATGAGGAAATAAATTAAAGACGGCATCCACTGGCGCAGCACAATTATTATTAATGAAATCAAAATTAATTAAATCATGTCATGTATTGCCAATGAAGCCTAATATATAATAAAACAACTCCAAACTCGTTCGGTATCGATCCATTTCCTTCATGGCCATATGGAGGTGGTAGGTGATTCTGTTTTTAATTGGAGATATTGACTTTGAGTTCTAATATGCCAAATAAAAGAGAAAACATTATTGTAGTATATTTGGTACGTATGTATCACACTCCTTTATAAATACCTCTATCAGCCTTTCATTCCCTATCTCGCTCTAAATTTCTTGCTTTCACCAAATTCTATCACTCCTATTTTCTAAGCTCTAGCTAAAGTATGTCCTCATAATAGAAATAGAGAAAAATAAATAGGGATCCTTATAAAAATGTAGTTGAACTGTATATGCTGTATATCATATAGGTGGAACGATGTGTGATTAAGATTTTAATTAATTTCTTTTGGTGATGTTGTCACGCCACAAAGAGCTATTTCTTTGTAACAAGTGTAATGTCACATCTTCTGCCTAATAGGCCCACGGTTGCAATTGATAGATTGTGAACAAATTGAATATGATAATTACCCATATTAGCGTTAATAAACTGATTTCCCCTTTTGTCTCTTGCATATAAGTAAAGTATACATGTTGCAATAATACGTCAAAAAATGTAAAGGATTTTTGTTTACACGTTTCTAAAATTTCTAAATTCCTAATTCATTTTAATGGCACTTGTTAAGAACATACAAGTTAAAATTATTTATAAAAAATATTGAACTTTCGGAATTTCCAATGATACTAAAACTCTCTAATCTCATCCTTAATGAAAAAAATGTTATCAATGTTTAAAAAATGATAAATTCATCCTTTACTTAAGAAAAGCATCTTACTCATGTTGTACAAACTTTATACATGCATGTGTGTTGCTGGAAAAATCAATAAACAAATAATAAATTATCATTTTTAAATATTGAAGTGATGAGATATGAGATTTGAGGTGTACTAAAAAACACAAAATTCCAATACCTAAATATGTCCTATACTGTATTATTAAGTCTTGTTTTTACAATAGAAAAGTAGATAGAAAATATACTTGTCATTGTTAAAAAAATTTTGAGCTAACTTTTAGTGTATATACAGAGACACTGCTAGTAGATTCTAAGATTCATTGTTAATGAAATTATTGTCTTCTATGACATGAATAGGGACAACTCTTGTACTATACTGGCCACTTCGATGCACAATAAGGGTGCTTCATTTAAATGCATGCCTACAATGGCAACAGCAATCTCACTGTTTTTTTTTTTTTTTTTTCTCTAAGAGTATCTTTAATGGTGCACTTTTAGTATCAATTTATCTTAAAACTACAAATGAATTGAATTGATACTTTGGTATGTATTGAAAGGAAATCTAAAAGTGTTATCGGTATCACTAAATTGATACCGTATCACTTGTACAACTCATTTAATGTAAATTAATTTAACTTAATAAATAATAATATTGTGTGAGATCCAAATTAATATTAAATTAAATTTAAATATTGGAAATATTATCTCAAATATAGTATCAAATAATATATAATCCCACAAATATTAATATATCATTATATGGGACCTAAATTAATATTAAATTAAAACTCACCCGTGAAATGCTCGAAATGCTCGAAATATTATTGTGATTCAAATATTGAACTTTTGATTTGAAAGATCAAGCTAAGGGCTCCATAGACATTTAATTTTGCTGCTCTTATTGGCTAACATTAATGGCAAAAGAATAAAAGATGGCTATACTGAGAACCTATGGCTATGGGTCTCCTTGCAAGCTTTGCACTCATCTCAAGTAAGTAATTAAATTAACCTTTTCTTTTAATATGGCTTGATTTGATTTCTCCCATAAATTTTATGATTGAGTAAATTTGAGGAGTTGGGTCCTTATTGTGCCAAGAATTAAGCAAAACTTTTAGGACATTTCTTAACATTAACATGTGATAATAAAAACAAAGTCATATATATAAGAGTAACAAATTAAAGGACGGTGATAGTTTAATTTTTAACTTTTTAAAGTTCTTAACTGGAAACAAAGAGAAGAAATCATCCAAATCACATTTTATTCTATTATAGCCAGTTAATTGGATCATTGAGATAAAACTGTTATGAAAAGGTTCCTACTTTTGCATTGCATTTGCTCTAAACTGTTTGGTAGCAATATAAACAAAATTTGTATGACTTTTTTTTATTTTTTGGGTTATCTACTTTGATTCATCATGCAATGATTTCGAGATTTCAGATTTGTGTTTATCATTTTTAAAGAGATAAATAGGTAGCCTTTGATGCACACTGCCAAAAATCAAATTCCTATCTAAATAATTAGAGTGGGGGCAAATTTTGGAATTTGATTCTAGAACTATAATAATAGAATACCTGACCCTTTCAATTTTCAACCTGATAAAGAAGAACAAAAACATTGAGTTGACCCAAGGAATCCAAAGAGCACCACCGACTAAGTCCAAAGGAAGAAAACATAACATAAAAGAAGAAGATGGAGATATTATGAAGGCACAAAAATGCGCCATAACCAAACTTAATAGTCCTAAAGCCGTACACTCACCGAAGCGTCATACCCCATGGCACGTGTCAACCACATAGAATAGCAAGGTACTATAATTAATTAACACTGTTACAAACTATCAACCGTTCGTACCGAGAAACCCAATTGACCAAATCAAATTAAATTCTTATTCATTTCATACGTTGCTTTCTTTCCCTTAGAACAAAATATACGGCATTTTTGGTCCTACATCAAAATTATTATTATGCTATGCTATGCTCTCTTAGATATTATTCCGCTATTTGATCGATTCTGTTCTAAACTTGTTGAGAGCAGAGCTCACTTGCTTGCTCACGATGCATCTTTTGATTGGTGCAGACCACTGCTTCAATCTTTTCCAAACTAGTGGTGTCTGGTTTGAAATTTCTGACAAAAATTAATGCAAAAGGAAGCTTTTTTCAAGGGTGGTTGATGGGTACCAAGAACCTTGCTTTCCTCAAATCATACATTGATTCCATCTCAGTTCTGCATGGAAACATGCTTTGGGCTTTGGATTCTCTCTGGCTTTTCTTCTCCAACTATGTGATTCCTTCATTGCTGTTCATGCTCAGATACATATTCAGGTTTGATCAATTTTCCCATCAGTGTTCTTAGTAGCTAGATCCTCCTTTTTTTTTTTTAATTTAGAAATAAAAAAGAGAAATGTTTTATTTTTCTCTTAGGTTTGAGATTGAAGAAAGCAAAAGTGAGCCTGTAGCTGATGAAACTAAAAGGGATGAATCTGAAGATTATGAGATTGATGGGTTTGCAGAAAAGCTTGTTAATTTGATGTTTCCAAGTGGCGAAGAAACAGAGTGCTCTGTTTCTGTTTGTGTGGAAGCTACTACTTTTGTCTCTCATGTTCAGAGTGACAAAAAAAGGGATGAATCAGAGGAACAGTGCTCTGCTTTGAAGGAGAAAGACCCTGAAAACACTGAAGGGGGTTGTGAGGAGAGCGAAGGAGAAGAAAAAGAAGGATCTGATGAAGTTGTTTCTCATGTTAACCAAGATGCTAAGAAATTAAGTGAGAGTGAAACAGAGTACTCTGTTTCCAAGGTTCATGAATGTGGTGACTCTGTTTCCAAGTATGAATTCATGGCAACAAGAGATATCAGTGTTTTCCTTGAAGAACCAACAGCCTTGACCTTTAGTTTCCGTGAGTTTCATGTTGATCCGGGTGCTTCTACTCTTTCATCTGCTGATGCATTTGCTCAACCACAACCAGAACAAGAACAGGAACAAGAAGAATCTGTTCAGGAACAGAGAACTTCTTCCACTTCCGAATCACTATTCCTTGATGATTCTCTTCAAGGTTCAGAAGAAACCATGCAGGAACATAATTTGGATGAACCATATTTAGAGGAAGAAGAAGAAGATGACTTGGACTGGGAAGATGAAGACAGCGATGATGACGAAGACGACGATGAGTTGTTGCAACAACTGAAAATGGAAATGCGAATTGCAAAACAAGGAGGACTTGCAACTATTTTAGAAGAGGAGGGGGAAGAGGAAGAAGAAAAAAGCGAGTCTCCATCAAAAGTTGTTGAAGATCTAAAACCACTTCAAATTGAAGAGAAGAAGGTGGAATTCAAGGATCACATCCTTCAAATTCACAAGGTTTATAAGAGCTATGCAGAAAAGATGAGGAAACTCGATGTCTTGAATGACCAAACCATGCATGCAATTGGTTAGATTATAACTTGAAATTAATTTCTTAATCTTTCTGTTTGTTTGTCACATATAATCCTTAAATTTTGCTACAATTATGTGTTCATTTCAGAGCGCATATAATTCTTCTTGCATGTTGTTTGATTTAATCTGCTTTTTAACCAGAAAGTCAGAGAAAGTGACAAGTCCACGTCATAACATTTCAACGCCATTCTCTCATTACCATTCTTTTCATAAGTCTACTTTGCACATTTGCTACGTTACAATGTCACTGCAGATTCTATATTATTAACGTGAAACATTCAATAATTAAGAAATGTCCTAATTCCTAACTTTCACACGTTACTTTTCAGCTTTTGACATAGTCTACTTTACAATATTATCTTTGTCATTAGTAACCAAATTAGCGTTAATTATAGGTCTACTTCAGCTAAAAGACCCTCCAAAGCTATTTATAATGGCAAAATCTAGTGGTCAAGGTGGCAAGGCTCTTGTGACTCAGAATCTGTGGCCACGCAAAGCAGAAAAGCAAACATCAGACCCATTGTTGAAGTTTGTTCATGAACTTGATAGAGACTTGGAATTGGTGTATGTTGGTCAAGTTTGTCTCACTTGGGAGATCCTTTGTTGGCAGCACAACAAAGCTAAGGAGCTTCAACAACATGATTCACCATGGCCTCGCAGGTATAATCTAGTTGCTGGTGAGTTTCAGCTCTTTCAAGTCCTCATCCAAAGGTTCATAGAGAATGAACCATTTCAAGGCCCTAGGATCAAGAACTACGTCAAGAATCGCTGCATCCTTCGCAACCTTCTCCAAATTCCTCCCATTAAAGGTGAACAAACTTTGATGTCTTTGGAACCATGTAGGGTTGTGTTAGGCCTGCGACAGCAAACACAAAACTGTGTCACATTTCAATGCATGGACATGACGCAATGACGTCTTTGATCCATGTAGCCGACCCCAACTAGTGAAAAAAAGCTTAGCCGACGATGATGATTTTGATTGCTTTGCAGATGATAATAGGAAGGACAAGAAAATAACCAAGTGGGGTGAAGAAGAGGATGCAATTGAAAGTGGCAAGTTACTTGAGATCATCAAGGAATCAATGCAGGTTTTCTGGGAGTTTGTTCGAGCAGACAAAGATTACGAGAATGTGATACCTAGAATTTCAAAGAAAAGAATTGGAAATGATGTTAGTGATCCAGAAATTTCAGATCTCCTTGTGGACATTAGAGTCCAATTGCAAAAGGTTTATTTTCTGGCTATTTAACATTGTTCTATATTTATCACATGAGACTATATGCGTATTCTAATGCGATTTATTGTTGTTGCAGAAGGAGAAGAAGGTCAAGGACATAGTGAGAAGTGGGAGTTGCATAGTGAGGAAGTTCCAGAAGCAGAATAATGAGGATCAAATTCGAGTGGATCATGAGCAGTTTCTAGCTCAGGTGGGGTTGAGATTGATTTCTAGGGTCGTCAACATGAAAAGACTGAGAAAAGATCAGTTAATATGGTGTAGTGAAAAGCTAAATAGGATCAACTTTGTTGGTAGAAAGATTCAAGTGGAGCCTTATTTTCTGCTTTTTCCATGCTGATTCTGCCAATATAATGTTTTTTTCCACTGGCATGTAATTTTAGATCTCCTAATTTTGTAGAAAATTTTATAGATACTGGACTCCTAATTAGTATAGGCTTCTTGCTAATGCATCAATTTTGACTACTAAATGAAATGTTAAACCAATTTTTTTGGAATCGTATGTGATCTTGTTTCTAACTAGTAACTAGTTATGAATACTTTAAATATAACAACAGAGAGCTTAACAGTTATAAAAATGAATTGCTTGTATGATGATGAAATATGAAATTATAAAAGTTGACATTTTTATCTCATTATAAAAGTTAATTTCTAATACTCTTGTATTCATTTTAAACTCATACATACCATTAATAGTTTTTAACAATTGAAATTTTATAAATATGATCTACAAAGTATAAACTTCTAATCCAAATTGAGTTTTGTGGAAAATGACCTTGATAAAAGATAACAATCAACAGTATAAAATTTGCTTAAACTTTTTTATTTTTGTTATTTTTTGTAATAGACTTTTTTTGGGACATGTAAGATTTTGCTTAAATTTAATATTTTTGGTCTTGGATTTTTTTTTTTTGAGACAGGGTCTTGGATTTGTTTAATGTAGATAGAGATAATATAAAATTGGGGCCAAGCCCAATAAATAGTTTTTTAACCAATAAATAAATATACTTCCCTAAATACCAAAATAAAAAAATACTTCCCTAATACCAAAAATAATATATATATACTTCCCATGACAAAAAGTTGATCCCACGGTGGCACACTACCTTTAATAGCACGATGCGTGTACATGTTGAATACAGAAGATGTAGAAATAAATCAAGTATGTCATGGCACCCACCAAACAATAGTCCCTGAAGCAATTTGAAGAAATGAACATAGTCCAAAAAGTTTAAGAACTTATTAATAAAATAATGTAATCCGATCGAAGGGAATATCTGAATACATGGCAATCATATAGCAAATTTAATGAACATTCATATGATTATATTCCATGACTATGAATTAAATATTTTCCCGTTGAATCATTGGAATAATATTGACTAACTTTGCGGTGGTAGCCACACATATGAACCCTTAAGTAACCAAATTTAGTTGACTTCCAATAAGTAATTAATTCACCATTGAAGACTCACAATCTATATAAAGAGGTCCAACATGACTATACTATATATCAATCTCAATTATCCAACAACAATGGCTTTCAAGAACATGCATTATTATTGTTCCTTTTCTCTTATCATCTTTGTTGTAACGCTTTCTTCTTTCTTTCCCTCTCTGTCCATGGCTAAACACTATCCTTACGACAATGTTCCACCAGAAACATTTTGTGACTCCACAGAAGACCCTGATTATTGCAAAACCCTCCTTGCAAACCAATACGGCAACGCTTACGACTACGGTCGAATTTGCGTCGACAAATCAGTGTCACAATCACAAACTTTCTTGAATTTAATGGACTCATATCTCCAGGATGATTATGAGGAGTACGATGAAAACACCATTCGAGCCCTCCAAGATTGCAGACTCCTTGCTGAACTAAACTATGATTTCTTGTACAGCACACAAGAGACGGTTAATAAATCCAGCAGTGTTCTTCAATCTTCACATGCTGAAGACATTGTGACACAACTGAGTGCCACTCTGACGAATCAACAAACATGTCTGGAAGGTCTTGAAAGCACAGCTTCCGATCAAAGTGTGAAGAGTTATGTTTCCTCTATTCTCTCCAATGACACCAGGCTCCATAGCATGTCCTTGTGTTTGGTCAAGAGGGGTTGGGCCCCTGACAAGAAAATGAAACACTCATGGAAACAAAATAAGATGCCGAAACGATTACGTGACATGTATGGTTCTAGTAAAGGCAACCATGGCCACCTCCACCTGAGGAAACTGCTTCAGACGACTGTGAGTATATATTTCATTATTTTTACTACTTATTACCATATATAAAACAACAGACAAAGAGACATCTAATAAATAATTAATTGTATTTGTGGAAAATTAATTAAATAGGATAGCGTAAATGTAAGAGACATGGTGACTGTTAGCAAGGACGGAAGCGGAAACTTCACGACCATCAACGAAGCCATTTCTGCTGCGCCAAATAACTCTGCTGCCAGTGATGGATACTTGATTGTTTTCATCAAGGAAGGTGTGTATGAAGAGTATGTCTCCATTGACAAGCACAAGAAGCACTTGATGCTAGTTGGAGATGGAATTAACCACACAATTATCACCGGTGATCACAATGTTGTCGATGGCTTTACAACCTTCAATTCAGCAACATTTTGTAAGCAACGCACTATCATTCCAAATAAGAAATAATAAAATAAGGATGATTAGATATTTAATGTGTTGCATTGCATGCAGCTGTGGTAGGAGAAGGTTTCGTAGCGGTAAACATAACATTCAGGAACACAGCAGGGCCAAGCAAGCACCAAGCAGTAGCCCTTAGAAGCGGTGCAGATTTGTCAGCATTCTACATGTGCAGCTTTGAAGGCTACCAAGACACACTCTACACCCATTCCATGCGTCAATTCTACAGCGACTGCGACATTTACGGCACCGTTGATTTTATTTTCGGCAATGCAGCCGTAGTCTTCCAAAACTGCAACATCTTCCCCCGCCTCCCTATGAGCGGCCAATTCAACACAATTACCGCACAAGGCAGAACCGATCCGAACCAGAACACCGGAATGTCCATACACAACGCAACCGTGCGACCTGCTGACGATTTAGCACCTCTTGTTGGTTCTGTGCAGACGTACCTTGGTAGGCCATGGAAGCAATTCTCGAGGACAGTTATCATGGAATCTTTTTTGGATGGTTTTGTTGATCCTGCTGGGTGGCATGATTGGAGTGGGAATTTTGCGCTGAGTACTTTGTATTACGCTGAGCATAATAATTCGGGAGCAGGTTCAAGCACTGTAGGTCGAGTTTTGTGGCCTGGTTATCATGTTATTGGGCCAATGGATGCTGCTAATTTCACGGTCTCTAATTTCTTGCAAGGGGATATATGGTTGCCTCAAACGGGTGTCCCATTCTTGAATGGCTTAATATAATATACGCATCTTTATTTTATTTGCTCTATACATGTTTATCAATTGTATTTATTTATGGCTATTCTATCATGTGTCATACAAATTGAATATATCCGCGCACGCACTAAGATTTTTTATTTTCTCTCTTAGCTTCCTTGTGATTTGATTATTTGCAAAATCTATCTCCTATTCATTCATGACTTATGACGAGGATTGTATATCCGTTCTTAAAATGAATTAAGGTCTTAAAGATTTAATAAAGATTCAACTGGAATATAATATATGAAAAACATAAAAGCAGAGGCCAGAAGCAGACATGTTCAGAGAGCAGCGAGGCAGGAGGAGCAGAGTGAGGGGGATCGTGATTATGAGCAGAAACAGACAACAGAAGCAAAAGGGCCTAATGGGCCAACATTCTGCTTGGTCGAACCCGAACAGCCCAAATTTCTCAGGACGCAAGAATCCACGTTGACCAAATTAATAGAAAACAAACATATACGATGTAAATTACGACCAAAAACAAAAAGTTGTAAATTGTAATTTTCTTTTAGCATTGTAATCCTTTTGGAATATTTTGTCTTCGTCTTGTTTAATTTTTTATTTAAGTTAAATGGTGAATCATTTTCATTCTTAAAATTCAATTCTTTAGTTGATTATAGGTCACATTTTTTTTTCGTGACTTGATTATGAGTCACATTATTATTAGTTCTTGATTTTTTTTTTTTCATTTCTATATTATCATCATCGTGTTTTACTCTCTGTCTCTCCAAGCATTATTTTGGCTTAATTAGCTCGTGCGTCTTAATTTGAATTTGTTTTTCAAAATTATATTCCACAAACTTTCAGGTTGACATTTGATCCCTGTTTAGAATACAAAATCCTAAACTCATATACTAGAAAGAAAAAAAAGGTACTCTAAACTCCTAACAAAAATTCTACATGCTAAGATAAAATGAACATAAATCTAATAAGTTAAAAATAAAAGTCAGAGATAAAGTCTCTAATTAAGCTACTTCTACCTAATTAATAGAAGCTATAAAAACAATGGCTTCTAGCTAATTTTGACTAACTAATAAACCGGATTAAGTATAAATACAATACTTTGGTTGTGGAATAATAATACTAATTAATGAAGTAAAAGCAGGCACATATCACAAGGGACAAGAGGAAGTATCCCAAAGCATATTTGACTTCCATGCATCCCCCATATTCATGAATGGAAACCCAACAATGGATCCTCCTACTTTCTCCAACTCTTGTTCTTCACCACCACCACCACCAGACACATTGTTGTTGTTGCTCATGCCAATGTTGTTGTTGTTGTTGTTTCCTTGATGCATCTCGCGCAGTAATGGTATTGTTGAGTAGTGCTCTTGCATTCCACCACCGAAGCTACTTGTGATTGTTGTTGCTGCTGTTGCTGTACCCTCTTGTGATGAAGATGATGATGATGTTGTCTTTCCACCAAAATCTCCAAGAACAGAAGATGACATGTTCAGCAACAATGAAGAAAAATCCATACTAGGTTTTGCAGTACTGTTAGAGGAACAAGTTTCAAGTGGAGGAGTATTTGTAGAAGAGGGTATTAAATTTAAACCATTGTTACTTATAAGATCTCCATTTGAGATCATGGGTGGTAATTGATGATGATGATGATCAAAGTGTTTGTAAAGCAATGGATTAATATTAATGAAGGGTTTATAAGATGATGCAACATCTTGGATTTGTGTGTCAGTACTGTAGTTAGTGCAGAACTGGCTCATGAAGCTGCTGCTAGTTTTCTTTGCCATCAATGTTGGCATCATGTTGGATGAACAAAACTGATGGAATGTGTGATCTCTATCATTGGTTAGCATATGATCATCAGTGGTGGTGGTGGTTGTTTCAGGTAAGGTAGAAGAAACCCAAGAGTGAGAGAGTGCTCTTTGAGCTGTAGCATTGGTTTTCTTGAATATTCTGCAGATTGCCCAAGAGTCCTGCAAATTCAAGTTACCATATTATATTTTGAGTTCAATCATATATTTTATAAAACAATAAAGATATAGATGTTGAGAGAAGACTGACATTAGCAGGAATGGTGGTTTTGTCAAAGTATTTCTTAGGAGGAGAAGAAGAAGAGTCTAAAAGAGAAGGGAGCCTGAACTCATGCATCATCCAATCAGTTTTAACACCTTTGGCAGCTCTGCCTTTGTAGAAGACCAAAGATTTCTTGAGGCCAATGCACTTTGAACCCTCTGAGGAGTAAATAGGCCTGTCAGTCCCTGTAGCTTTCCAGAATCCAGCTCCAGTGACCCTATTTGGCCTTGCACTGTTCCTGTATTTTCTGTCTCTTGGACAGTAGAAATACCACTCTTTCTCTCCTGTACCTGCCACCTCTGCTACCCATCATGCATTTCTTAGTTAGTTAGTTACTTATTATTGCCTTACTTCATCATATATCAAAGATCTAATTAATTAAGTACTTACTTGGAAGATCCCAGGGATCATACTTATAGATATCAAGTTGCTTGATGAGCTCAATGGAGAGAGGCATTTGCTGAATCTTTCTCTTAAGATAGAAACCAACAAGCTCCTCATCAGTTGGATGGAACCTGAAACCTGGTAACATGATCTCATCTAGTTTCTCACCATTATTATCGTTTCTCTCTTCCATGATGAAGAAGCTAAGCTAATAAGGTGAAAAGAAACAAGAAATAAAGGAGTAGTAGTGTTGATAAAAGAGGTGGATATATAGAAGAAGCAAGCTATGAAACAAGAAAACCCTAGCTACCTAGTAATAATAATAAAGAAATAGTAGATAGAGAGAAGAAGAAGAGAGAGTTGAAGTAGTGAAGTTCACTCAAGAAATTGGAAGAGTGGTGAGAAGGGATCTTGCACCCGAAGGTTCAGCCGTCTTTTGTGGTCACTCTTAAGTCTTAAAGGAGCGTGTGTTTTGCGACGATCCCGTTCCTCAAGCTCTTAAAAAGAGATCAACTACCAACTCAATTAGAAATTAATTCACATTTTCATATATCATTATGAATGCAAACTGCAAAGTACCACTATCACCCAAAAGCTGGAATCTCAATACCTTCTGGGGATTCCCATCTTTTACTATTTGATTTAACACTCTTATTTTTACACTAAAAACAACAAACTAATATTAGTTTTATATATTTTAAAATTATTAATTCTTTTCTTTTTTCTACTTTAGAATTTAAAAAGAGTACGTAGTAGATATATACTAATTTTAATATTAGTATGCATAATAAAATTATTATCAATTAGTAATGTGATGAAAGTTTTGAGCCTATCCGCTAGAGGCCAAGACAAAGCAAAGTTCCAAGGAAAAATAATAAAAATATATATGTATTAGCAGGGTGGTCTGAAACTTTGAAATATCATTTGGAAACGTGGACCAGAACCTGATTCCCAAACAAAGCTCCAATATATAATTCAACAGCGAATTCCAGTTAGACCAACTCTGTATTATATTATTGCAGGGGTTCTCAGAATCCGAAAATCCCGTTTCTATTCCATTCCCCAGAGCTTCTATTCCACTGGGTTTGTCAGTTCCAAACAGTTTAATAATAAGCTTTTTAATGTCAAATTTCAGATAACAACAAGAGATAGAATTAAAAGCGGACTTGTAACCAAAATCTAATGTGGTTGAGTAGGGGACCGCTTTTACTATTTTAGCAACATTTTATATTCCTCTAAATCACAACATTTGTTGTTTATTGCCACCAATGTATCTCTCTTAATTTCAGAGTTACCTCAAATTTATGACTATTATTGCAATACATGCATGATGCTTCTGACTTCGCCCTTATTTGACCTTCTTAATTAATTTTCACCTCTTCACTCTTCATACTCACACTTATAACTCAGCTTCTGTAGTCATAAATTTTTAAACATTTTATATATAACATTTTGCTCTTGTTCTATGGACAAATTAAAGGAAATAAAATCTCTACCATTTTTTTCTTGTCTTTCATTCTCATCAAAATTTGAACACTATTATTAGTACTTGATTATTGGAGTAACTATAGCGCCATTTCTAATAACAGTATTTTAGGGTTTAGGTAATGTTTGTTGTTCATGCAACATTTTAAAATAATGCTAGTGACTTTAGACATAGCAGTTATGTATCAGATAAGGTTTAGGTGATTTTGTTTGAATTTTAACTTGTGTTTGTAGGCTTGGTTCTTTTCATAGGCTTTGAACTACACTAATATGTAGCAGTTAGAAACAGTTGAGACATAATCCAATAGGATTATCACCTGGCCTGTCCATATGTTTTCCTCTAATTATTGCAAATAAAATCTTCTAGTTCCCAACATGTAATGAAAATTACATATCAGAAAAGACTAAAGAGAGCCTCAAATTATTTGACATGACCGGCTATTTAATTTGTGTTACTGCTACTAATAATTGATGTCTCCTGTGTCTCTTTTACAAGACTAGCATTTTTTCTAATACATGTTTAAATTTATAGTATATTTATCTATCATTATTTAATTATAAATATAAGTTGTGCTGTGGGGTTTGACAGGGGCGTTGTGGTAATAGCACACGTGAAAGGCAATTTCGTCTAATCTTATAGGCTTTGGGAATAGAAAATAGTTATGGGATTTCTCAATTTCTTGCTTTTGGTAGAGCGAAATGGTATAGTTTTCAACAATGGAACTGAAAAATGGTGTAAAATTTGATTCATGGGATGCCACTAACTTTGATAGTACTAATAGCATCATAGATTTTGACATATTTTAGAGTAAAGTTTGCCAAATATGTCTCGTGGTTGGATGGCAAGTGCCGTACCACTAATTAATGGGAAAGGTTCAGTGAGTCAAATGCCAAACTTGGGACTCCAAATTCAGTGAAGCTCCCAAAAATCTAATCCTCGGTTTGAACCACCTTTTGTCTGTTCCTTGACCTAGGGTTTGCTTCCCGAGCGTGTGACCAAAGTTTAAAACCCATGAGTCAAACCCTCCAACACAACCATTTATCATTTATGCCTCTTTCTCTGTGAAACATACCAACCCTCTAAATAAAACTTAATCTTATGAAACACGTCTATATTATTATTCTCATCTTAATTACTTTTTATTATAAGATAGAGTGGTGTGTGAAATATTTGAAATGGACGTATTTTATTTAGTTTTATGGTGTGGTTGTTGTTAGTATCTAGTTTAGAGAAGCCTACTTCTGAGAGTGAAACTAGAAATTTTGATTTAAGAGTAATTGAAGAACACGAATTTATCATGCACATTTCAATTCAAATACAACACACAAGCCCTCTCAATAAAAAACTTGTACAAAATACAGACATTTTCTACTTCTTCAATGCTTGACATCTATGAAAAGGAAGAAACTGTTCCCGTCAACTTGTCTGCAACAATTCTTTGATATCATACCCTTGAAGCTACATACACAAACATTATATTACAACACGATTTGCATAGATGGTATATGCATTGTAAGAGAGTGAGAAATATATACCAGCAGAAAAGTAAGAAGTAATATAACTCCCGAGTTCCAGAAAGCATGGATAGTGATGGGAGTGAGAAGGTTGCGAGTTTGAGCATATGAAATCCCCAAAGCAGCCCCTGCATATCTCACAAATTTAAGTTATGAAGAATCTTATTCGCATTTCTCAAGTCCATGTTTTCTTGTATTTGCACAATACCTAGAACAAACAACTGTGGAAATTCCCCAGGAGTGAGATGGGCAAGGGAAAACACAGCAGCACTAATGATGATGGCAACCGGTGTAGGAACCCTGCATTAAAACCATACGTGAATGAGGGAATTTTTAACCAGTAATACTCAATAGTCGACAGCATAGTAAAACAGGACTGAGGCTACCCTCTTTAATTTTGTCACTGTGGATATATCAACTAATTCTTTATGTATTTTACTATGAATTCAAACTCAGGGTAAAAGTTCCCCATGTATGCCAATATTAAGTAAACCCCCAGAAAAAGCTAATCAAAATTGATTGTAAAACCATGACTGATATTTCAAGTCCAAATACATTGATAATTAGAAATATATCAGGAAGTAGAAATTCATAATTGGAACTTCACAAGTCACAACGCAGCCTGAATCAATTTCTCCTTCAGAAAAAGATAAGCCAACTACAGCATGACAAAAGCCACACATACATGAGGCTCCTCTATTCAACTATCTATCTAGTTAGTGTCTAATGCAAAGGAAATGTTTCGCTTGAAAGTCAAGCTACAGTTTCTCAATCAACATTTGATTTTAGTCCATGTTATGTAGGTTATAAGAAAGGGGAATAAAAGGTACCATTTAGTCATGGAGGCCATTAAAAGGCCTCGAAATAGTGTCTCCTCAAGAAGAGGTGCAAGAACACCAGTGATGCCCACCAAGCATGCAGTGCTACAAAAAGGGTTAAACGTAATTGTAACTTGAGAATCATGGATGCAGAACCGATATACAAGCTTTGATGTTCTTTTCCAAGGGTAATATAAGGAAACTTTGATAATATCTCATAAGTACCTGACATTTGAAGATCCAATTAACGGGAGTAATTTTACAAGAGCATCAGTCTGAAAGGCAATTTATAGAAGATAAAAGCACATAAAGGTTAACACCAATACTTTAAATGAGTCATCAACAGAACAGAAGTACTGGTAAGGCACAAATTTTGTATATAATATAAATAAGGAGGAATATGTGGAATATAAGTCTAACAAGCAAGCAAAAATTCTAAATTCACATATCTTTGACCCATCATTAAAAATGATTGGAAATATAGGAGGATGTAAACCATGTATTTCAAGCAAAGTGGTTGAAAGGGAATTGTATCATTTCAAGCATTATTTGACTAAAAGACAACTAAAAGACCCAAAATTTGTATGGGTTTAGGGTTTATAGGAATTTGGGCAATAGAAACTAACAAGGAAATGTACTTAATATTGCAAAGATGAAGCTATTGCATTGGATGAGTGGAAACATTTGACAATATAAAACTAGTATTTACTATTTAGTGCATTTGAGAGAAAGTTGTGCCTATCATGGAAAGGGAGGTAGAATCTTGTCTATGTGATATGGGCATGTAGAAAAGTGCACAGAAACTACAATAAAGAAAGAAGATCAGATATAGAGGAATCCAATGGCTAAACATAGAAGGAGAGCCAAAAGGAAAATCATAGGTGAAACTATTAAAATAGACTAAGATTTTAATGGTTTCAATGTAAAAGTGTAAACATAATTGATGACAGGACAATACAATGTTGCCTGATCCATGTAACTACACTTAATTGGACAAGACTTAGCTGTCTCTCTTCCAAACGCAACCTCATTGTTGTAGTTCTACTATGGTACATTAGGATGGTTAATTCACACTCATCCTTCAGTTAAGGGAAGCTGATCTGCCTCCAATTAGCTAGGAGGATCCATATGATGGCAATATACAACTAAAATTATGAAAATAACCTAACTAGCCTCCTCAGTTAGAAACTAACATACAAGAACATTTTCCTATGAAATTCCTAAAAGAAAATGATTAACCTCTCTTTGTGGGGGTTCTCCATTAAAGAAGGACACAGCTACTCCTGTCAATGCAATGGAAGCTATGGCACCTACAAGTCCGATTCCTGCCCACAAAAGCCAACCTTTTTGAAGACTGAAAGGGTCCCTCAAATCTGAAACAATTTTTTTATTTTTATCATGGACTGGGAAATAAGCATAGGTGTATAAGTATAACATTATAATTTTCCAAGGTAAGCCAACTACTAACTAAACACCTCAGTAAGACAAGCTTTACAACAACTAGGTGGATTCTGGAATAACACTTAGAAGCGGAATCAAGATTCAAGATGCAAGACTATGACCCTAATAATTGACACTTATAACATTATGACGCCTGTTTCCTTGATATAGTTGAAGGGTTATTAATTGATCATATTCATACCATATTTGAATAAGTCTTGAGGGAGTGGCTGGAAAGTGCTGACAGTGGCATATATGATTCCAAGTACAACAGCGGTTGTGATGCTGCCAACAAAAAAGGTATGTAACTCAGAAGTGTATGCACTTTATCGTAATAGTTAATAGCAATAAGAAGTGAAATGTATTTAGCATTTGCATACCCCTGATCTAAAAAGAGTAACTCAGCTTTCTCATCCATAGTAAGCAACTCAGGTCGAATCCCCAGATATGGAAGAGCAGTGGCCTCAACCAAACCTGTCAACACAAAACTGCCTGGGAATAAGTCACAAGCATTAAAACTGAAACGCTAATAAGATTTGCAGAGTTCAATGAAACACACCCTAATCCACAAGCGAGAGAGGTTAAAGAAAGGGTTTGCCATTCCCAAGGTACCTCCCATCGCCTGAGAATAGGCCACTCCAAACCAGATTCCTGAAACCAAACAATGAAACAAGAATAAATGAATATGAAAATGATGGGAAGTTAGAGTTGGAGGAGATACCTTGGTATCAGGTTGATTAGGTGCATTGAAGAAGCAAACAGAACGAAAACCGCGTGGAGTAGGTGGAGGAGAAGTGAAAGTGAAAGAGCGGGGATGTGAGATGGTAGTGTGAGCGTTGAGCCTCACAACAAGTGAAGGGGAATGGAAGAGGGAGGAAGAGAAAGAAGAAGAAAGTGCCACCGAAACCATGACTCTGCAACCTCCCTTTGCGCCAGCGGATAAGCCCCAACTTTTCTTCTCCTTCTTTTTTTTTTTTTCTCTTTCTTTTTTTATTTTTTATTATTTTTTTATTTTTTAATATAAAAATATTTTTTATTTACAGTAATACTAGATGTACCATTATATACATCTGTACACATCATTTAATAACATAAAAAAAATATAAATATTAACAGTTAGTACAAAAAATATAAATTTCTATATTAATATTTATATTTTCCTGTGTTGTTAAATAATTTGTATAGTTATATATAAATTTATTGTTTTTACTTAATAGAAAATGCCTATAAGAAGTCACCGACTCACCAATGGAAAATGTCCTTAATAATTATGAGAAAATCTTTAAAATAATTATGATAAAAGTTATCGGTTTTGTTATTCATATACCATTTTTTCAAATATCAATTTGACAATCATATAAAATATAATTATTAGTGTGTTAACTGCTCTTCATTTTTTATGGATCACCTATAATCAGGGACGGATCCAGAAACATTACTCTGGAGGGGCCGAAAATATATATGATATAAAGGAAAATTTATAAATAACTTAGCTTATGTAATTTAAAGTATATTAAAAAAATATAATAATAAAAATATGTTTTAAATTACAAAAACTATGGATATATTTTTTTTTGATGAATTTTTTTAGAATTAATTAGTATACGACAACGTTTTATATCATAAAATCTAAATCTTTGAAGATTTTATCTGATTGAAAAATGATTTGGCAGTCATTTTACGCTAAGTTCTTTTTTTTAGATATTATTCCTTGTCATTTTATTATTATTGGATATAGATAATATTTAGGTTAAATTTTTTTTTTGATATTATTACTTCTGTTATAATTATTAGGGATAAATAATATTTGAGTTAGACTTTTACTTATACAAAGTTAAATATTAAATATGTTTAACAATTTAGTATTTAGTGTGATATTATTTTTCAAATACAAAATAAAAAAATTAAATAATATATTATATAACAACCTCCTTATTAATTGATTTTCAAAATGTTGGGGTCGAGGCCTATGCTCGCCCTCCTCTAGGTCCATTCCTACCTATAATCATAATATTTTTATATGGATAAATGTAGTATTTGATAAAAGGGTGTATAGATAATATTCTTCAAAAAGTAAATTTATTTATTTTGTAAAAGAACATAACAAAAAAAACTTTTGATTGTTGTCGTTGTCTTCGCATAATCACATCTAAAAATCATGAGTTCCACTCCGCGCAATGTTGCTTGTGTCCGCACTGTCGGTTCCCTAACCCCAATGAATCTGCATTTTAAAATTTTAAATTACATAAAATTGTCAAATATCTTTTTAAACAATCACATTATCTCAAACATATTTTTATCTTCCTAATTTTCATAGTCATAGTCGTGCACACACAAGGTTTGTCTATCCTTGGATTATTATTTAATTCAGACGTCTTTTAAAAAAATGCATATTGTATATGAATATATGATGTTTTATTTTTCCTATTATAAAAAAACAATTTTCACTGTTTATTAAGAAATACTCTTTGTATAACAAGTTAACAACATGATCCTAATATCTAACTGTAAAAAAGACTTGACAACTAAGACATATTGAATTTGATAAGTGTGGATTGTGGAAGGGAATAGAGAATTCCAAGTGGTTGGAGTAAACGCGTGAACATTGAATTAATCTTGTACATGAAAAAATCTATGTTGTCCCTATCTAATAAAGAAAACTAAACGGTCTTATATCCATAATAAGTACATGAACCCTATCTCCATTTCACATATAAGAATCAATACATATAATCCTCATGTGAGAGACTTTCTTATTTTATAAGAAATATTATATTATTAACCATTTTACGAAACTAGGTATTTTATTAAAATTAAATATACTTAATTCAATTCTAAAAATTAAATTTTTAAAAAAATTATCTCATATTTATAAGAGCATAATTTTAATGCATTAACAGCATAAATAGTTTCACACAGTTAGATATAATTGTAAAACTATTTTATACGATATGAAAATTAAATTCTATTTATAATAGTAATGTAAAATTTATTATCCTTTTTTACTGCTAAATCTTTGCCATTCCATAAAATGTTTTTTAGCTAAAAATTCAAGAACCTCTGAAAAGGGAAAGCAATACTATTTTGGGAGAACAAATTTGACCTAGATATATTTAACCAAAGAAAAGAACACATAGTAGTAAAATACTAAAATAGATGTTTTAGGTGAAATATATGTTTTTTTTTTTTAACAAGAATAACAGAAAATAGAAGATAGAGGGGGAATTCGGTACTCATATCTACTTTTTTTCTTTCTACTCAAAATTGTAACAAATTCATTCATATCATAGTCATACCAATCAACTGCAAAAAAGAGTAAACATTGTGGTTCACTGGCACAACACAGAGATTAGCATAGCTGTTTTCCCACTTTTCCTTTCTCTCCTTTTCCTATTTATTGTGATTAATTCCCAAAGCTACTTGCTGTTATACCTACACTTGACTTGAGTCTTTCACCCACTGGATCTACAACACATTACACTCTTTGCTCTGCACCCACGCACACAAATCATTGCTGCTTTGCTCTGAATAATAAAGTTCCTAAATTTCCAATATTTCTTCCAATCCTTGCTCTTGGGGTATCTCAGATCCTTCTACTATTGCTGAACCCCATTATTATATGATCGGTAAGAGATCTCGACCTTCCGTCCCCAGCATTAAATTCTCTTCTTTTCTTCTTCTCCTGTTTTCTGTTTCTCCCAAAATCCCCCCCTTCCTTCCTCGTACCTAAAGTTCACTTCTTTTAGTGCTTTGAGTTGCTTTGGTGTGGTTAACTTTCGTGGGTATTCATTATAGCTCTGAATTTGACCCCCTTTTTTGCAATCTTGCATGTTTTCTTCATAATTGGGTGTTCAAGGATTTGTTTGGTTCTCTTCAATTACTATCTCAGTTTGTATGATTTTTTTACTCGTGTACTTAATCTTCTAAATCCCAAAGAAGTATGAAGTTTGTGTTATTTTGGGTGTTATAGAAGAAACACTTTAGCTTTTCTTGATATGGAACTTACTTAAGCTTGACACTGTTTGAGTAGATCTGAAGCTAGCCTCACCTTATCTTTTTTTGACAATATGTGTTGCAAACTAACTAATGATTGCTCTGTATGACGGTGGTTGGGACTAAATTGTCATGATTTGTGTCAGTTATAGAAACCTTATTATATTTGATGTATGCTATAGATTATGGCTGGTGATTGGTGATGATCATTGATAAGGAATTGGATGGTTATTAAAATATTGATATTTTTGGAACTTGCTATTTTTGAGCTTTATTCATTGGAGCAAGTGTCTTGATTTGGACTTATCAATTGTTTTGTGCTACATCTTGAGTAGATGTAGTGGTACGTAGTCTTGAGAATTCGTTGTCACATTTCTTAGTTCTGATTTAGAAAGTGATCATTCTCAGGTTCTACATGGCAAAACCAAGTTCAGCTGATGGTAGGACTAGAAGCACTGTTCAGATCTTCATAGTAGTTGGTCTCTGCTGTTTCTTCTATATTTTGGGCGCATGGCAAAGAAGCGGTTTTGGAAAGGGTGATAGCATAGCATTGCAGATTACAAAGAGTAGCACAGAATGTGAGATAGTACCAAATCTAAGTTTCGACTCCCACCATACCGGAGAAGTTAGCAAACTTGATGAAGCTGGTTCAAAACCAAAGGTGTTTCAACCGTGCAAAGCAAAATATACCGATTACACCCCCTGCCAAGATCAACGGCGAGCAATGACCTTCCCTAGAGAAAACATGATCTATCGAGAGAGACATTGCCCTCGGGAAGAAGAGAAGCTGCATTGTTTGATTCCGGCACCCAAGGGGTATGTTACTCCATTTCCATGGCCTAAGAGCCGTGATTATGTTCCATATGCCAATGCTCCATACAAGAGTCTTACAGTTGAGAAGGCTATTCAGAATTGGATCCAATATGAGGGAAATGTGTTCAGATTCCCTGGTGGTGGAACCCAATTTCCTCAAGGGGCTGATAAATATATTGATCAACTGGCATCTGTGATACCTATAGCTAATGGGACAGTGAGGACTGCGCTAGATACTGGTTGTGGGGTATGTTTATCATCAAAACCTCCTCTCCCATTACTACACACACAATTCGGATACGTTTTTAACATTTGTTTTAACTTTGAATTCTTACGTTTGGGGTTTCTTTGTTCAGGTTGCAAGTTGGGGTGCGTATCTTTGGAGCAGAAATGTTATTGCCATGTCGTTTGCACCA
>JASCZI010181262.1:24030-35516 GCA_036250425.1 Stylosanthes scabra | reverse complement strand
GTGATAATATATATATATATATATATATATATATATATATATATATATATATATCGCAGTATCGCACACATACATTTCTCTGCTCAAGAAAAACAAACTTTGTTAAACGAAGTAGAATGTCAATGGCGGCGCCAAGGGAGCAATACTGGACAGAAGTAGAAAGGTTAGAAGCTGAGTGCAAAGTTTTCTTGCTTGATCGCATATCGCTGGTTCTCGCCATGGTGGTTGCCAGGGCCACTTGCGGCGGTTTGACCACATCCTCCAACCAGTGGTACCTTTGTCTCGCCATGGCCTCAAGCGCCACACCGGCGTACTACTTGTTATGGTGGCTCAAAGTTAACGCGGTATCCGGGTGGGGAGAGAGAATGCTGTTCTCGGTGGAGCGGTTGTTGGTGTTGTTCACCCTTGCTTCGGCTCCCATGGGATCTCTCTATTTTGTTTACAGTTTCATTTTGTCTATCATTTCTCTTTGCGTTGGTCTCACCTACCTGCTCTGCTACCTCGATCGCCTTTCTCTTCTCCCTTCCATTATCCATATCTTCGTAAGTATCAATCAACTTATTATTATTTCTTTTCTTTTAACTTTAGATCCAAGATATTTTAAATGAAAAATTTAACAACAAATTACGTTTTTTTACCTTACTTTAATTTGTATTTGCAGTAAAGTTGTTACTAATAATAATTGTCCTGGAAACGATTTTCTTGAAATTTGCAAAAATCTTGGCAGAATTAAAGAAAATAATCCCCATCTCAGTGATATCCTAATACTAAATACCCTGCTATATTGTCAGAAGAGTCTCTTCTAACTTTATTTGGAAGATATATATATCCATGCGATGAAAATTTTAATCTTTATTTCAAAAAAATATTTGAACATTTCTCGTCCTATTATTCTAATCTTTTTTTACTACTATTGTTATTTTATTGATTGTGATTAACAGAAAACATTTTGCAACACAGTCCAAGACAATAGCAAAATTATTGTTAATCGTGCCATAAATATAATGGCCACAACGTGGACAAAATTCAAGGAGATCGAAGAAGATAGGGATAATGGCAAAAACGACCAAGTTCACGTAAACGAGGTAGAAGGAGAAGAAGAAGATGTCAACAAGGAGGAGGAGGAGGAGGAGGAGGAGGAGGAGGAGGAGGAGGAGGAGGAGGAAGAATGTGTGAAGTGCTGTGAATGTGAATGGTTGAGAGCCATGATTGTAGATACTATTGTTGAAACAAAGAAGACACAAGACGAAGAAGAGCGAAGAAAGTGGGAGGAAGAGAAAGCTGAGCTTGTTGGAAAACTTTCAGCAGCAATAGCAACGGTTGAACTCTATCGTAACATAGTGCATGATGGTATCCCTCATTTAGGAAAAGTGGAAATTCATATTCAATTGACACTTCAACCCCACAGTCAAACATCTTAAATCATTAAACGCTTAGCTTTTAGGACGTTCTTATCGTTTTGTGAATTTATGCATCCATCATTGCTAATTTCTATTAGGTTTTTTCTCTTTTTCTTTTCAATATGTGGTATTTTAATTGTCATATTTGTTCTAATTTCCATGCACGCACTTGTTCTTGTTTAGACTATGTAGTTTCCAAAATTGAATATGAGCATCTTTCTAAAAAGATTTGTTATTTCTTGTACAATGTTTTACAATTTCGATTAATTATCTTAAATATATATTAGCAAATTTTTAGCTAATAATTCAACTTTTTGTTCAATATCTTATACTTTTAATTAATCTTGAATTTTAAATATTAGAGGTTAGTTATAAATTAAACAAAAAATAATAAAAAGTATAAAATTTAACCTATAGGTAACAAACATTAACTAATTTTAAGTTTAATTAAAATTTAAAACTTGAAATAAATAAAATAATTTAAAAAATATTGAGATCGAAAAAAATAGGTGAAAATTCAAATATAAAACAATTTTCTTGTTATAAAGTTAAAAGTTAAAAATTATTCAATAATTTAATATATTTAATTAAATTATTATTACATAATAATTTGTAACTATTAATTTCATTAAAAAAAGTTATATCTAGAATTCTTAAATGCATTCAGTTAATTAGTTAAGAATGCATGACATCTGATTCAATTTAAAATTTAATTTTTAATTTTTAATTTTCAGTTTGACTTTAATTAGATAAACAATCTTTTTTGTTATTTTTTTCTTTCTAATTAGACGGCCTTTTGAAATACATCAAGTGATTCTTTAAATTAAATTGAATAAGATAACCAGTTTTTTTAAATGTACATGAGATTATAAATAAGAAAGCAACACACCCAATGCAAGTTCACACGTCCTCCTCCTCCTTTCTTAAGCATAAAGCACTGTCAAGAATGGCGGCAAGAATTAGATTCACGATGTTCGCAACAGAAAAAGAAAGATCAGAATTTGAGGTAAAGGCTTTCTTGATGGAGCGCATTGCGCTGGTTTTGATCGCCACGGTGACTGCTTCAATAGCGAAGCAGTGTCCATGCGCACACATTATTTATGATGCTCACACGTGGCTCTTTTTTTCCCTGGTGCTGATTACTTACACCATGGGACCGGCATTCTGGTTGTACACCGCCGTGACAGGCGGCAAGGTGTCACCGTGGATAGCGACTACGCTATTCTTATCGGAGAGGTTGTTTCTGATAGCGTGTATCCCAGCTGCGGTTCCCAAGGGATCCATCTTTGTTAATCCAACCTCCTTCATGTTTTACTTGTCTCTTGCTGCTAATCTCGCATACTTCCTATCCTTCATGGACCGCATTTTAGTAAGCACAATTTCATTCATTTATCAATCATAATATAGGAAAATTACATGGTATATCGCCGTTTTTTATGGTGTACGGCATTTCACCGTCTTTTGGCCATTGATCTTGATTGATTTTAACTATATATTAATTTTGTAATTAAATTCAATCAAGATCAAAGCTAAAAAGCATGAAATACCGTATGCGGTCTTTTCGCGGTATACCGTATAATCTTCCTAATTGTTACTATGTATCTAACCTTTTTCAAAAAAAATTGGCAGGGTGCCATTAATAACTGTTTTGGTGAAAGTTATAGCAATTTCGGCGAAAGAGAAAAAGAGCATTACAATGGCAACGACCACGATCACGTGATTGAAGAAGATGAAGATGAGGAATGGGTAAATGGTGAAGATGAAGAGGAGGAGGAGGAGTGGGTGAGTAGTGATGAAGAGGAAGAAGAAGAAGAATGGGTGAGTAACAAGATGAATAAAAAATGTTCCAAGTGCGAGGAGATGTTGGCCGAACGGGAGTTAGAATGTCAAAAGCTGGAAAAATGTTACACAAAGTTGATAGAACTAGAAGATGCCGTGAAGGTAGCAATGAAAAAGCAACAAGAAAAGGAAGAAATTTATAAAAAAGAGAACAATAAATTGGAAGGAGAAATCCAAATTTCGAATCAAGAAATAAAGGAACTGAACGAGGAAATAGAACAACTATCCATGTCAAAGGAAGAAGCACAAGATTTGTACGAGAAAGAGAAAAATAAGTGGGAGGAAGAAAAGGCCCAACTTGAAGCTAAAGTATTAGAACTACAAGCAGCCCAAGATTATTATACCCAATTGATTGATTGGATACATTATTATTATTATTATTATGTGTATAGTTACAATAGTACTAGTTATGCATCCAATTAGTTAGTATTATATTAGACCAAAACTTAAGTTTTTTTCTTTTTAAATGCAACTACAATTTTATAGTATTTAATTTAGTGATTTTATGCATCACTAATTTACGCGTTTTTTTTAGTTCTGGTATTTATGTTTAAGATATTAAGATTATTATATATGATACAGTATTTTGCAATAATTTATTGGAATTGGGGGATTTTATTTTATTTATTTAGACGGTCTTTTGTAATAATAAATCAAGTAATTCTTTAAAAATTATTAAATTGATCCTAAAAGATATGACTTTATTTAAATTCATTCTCTAAAAATTAATTTTATCAGTCATATTTTAGATTGATTGTGATTTTTTTTAGATTAATTTTAAGCTTAACGTGTAAGTGCTCATACTTATTTGATTCCTGAGATTATAAATAAGAAAGCACACAACATACCCAATGCAAGTTCACACGTCCTCCTTAAGCACTGCCAACAATGGACGCAACAAGAAAATTCAGGATGTTGGCAACAGAAAAAGAAAGGTCATCAGAATTTGAGGTAAAGGCATTCTTGTTAATTCCACTTCCTTCATGTTTTACTTGTCTCTTACTGTCAATGTCGCATACTGCCTATCCTTCGTGGACCGGATTTTATTCTCCATAAGCACAATCTAATCAATTTATCAATCATGAATCATCTTTCTTTTTTCTTTTTTTTTTTTTCTTTTTTCATGTGATGGGAATTTAATTAAATCAACTCTGTATTATTTGCAGGGCAACATTAATATTAACCGTTATCGTCAGTTGCTGATGAGTAACAACATGATGAATAAAGAATGCTGTTCCAACTTCCAAGTGCGTGGGGTTGTTGGCCGAACGTAACTTAACAAGTGAAAGGCTGGAAGATTCTTACAGAATGTTGATGGAAGTCGAAGTTGCCATGATGGAAGAAAAGAAAAAGCAACAAGAAGTAGAAGAATTTTATAAAAAAGAGAACAATACATTGAAATTGAAAGAAGAAATCCAAGGACGTGTTTGGTTTGAGTTTTTATTTTTTTTTTTTTTATTTTTAGCGTTTTTTGTTTTTTGGGTTTTGTGAAGGAAAAAATGAAAATAAGAAAACATGATTTTATTGTTTTTACTGTTTTCACTTTTTCCTTCAAAAAATTCAAAAAACAGAAAATATTGAAAATGAAAACGCAAACCAAACAGACCCAAATTTTGAATCAACAAATAAAGGGATTGAACCGGAAAATAAAAGAACTAATTATGTCAGAGCCTCAGAGGAAGAGAAAAGGCTTAACTTGGAGATTATTATAGACATATGATTGGATATTATTATTATTATTATTATTATTATTATTATAGAAATTTTAGAAAGTCTATAATTTGTTAGTTAATAAGTGGCTAATAGATTTTTTTTTTCTCTTTCCTCTTTTATCACCAATTATTATTATTATTATTATTATTATTATTATTATTATTATTATTATATTTACAATAGTAGTACCTATATATGCATTATTACACCAAAACTTAATTTTTTTCTTTTTGAATTTTTAAATGCAACTACAATTTTATAGTAGTTAATTTAGTGATTTTATGCATCACTTTAGGCGTTTTTTAGTCTGGTATTTATGTTTAAGATAATAATATTAAGATTATTATATATGATACAGTATTTTGCAATAAAGTATTAGAATAGGGGAATTTTATTTTTTATTTATTTATTTATTTGGTACTGTTCTCCCTTATTTATCCTTTTGTCAAAACTCAACTTACTACCACAATTGTCACCATTTTAGACTATCACAATGTTGATTTTGAAAATTAAATATGGGCATTTTATTTTTCATTGGCTAATTAAACTAATTCCAAAGTCTTCTGCACTCAACCTTTTTCGATCTGTACTACTTTTCTCCTCCTGGCTTCAATCATATATAAAATGATCTCCCAAAATATCAGTTTCTTATTCATTTGATCTTATTTTTTATGTTTGTAGTCCCGTACATCTAGCTTTAAAACAGAACAAGAAGTCCTATGAAAAAAATGTTATCCCTAACTCATCAAGATATATTCACTTCTAAACTTAGCTAATTTCTTGACATTGTATAACATATGCAAAAATAAGTTTTTTATAACTTGCATTCTTTCAACTATGTAAAGGATTGATTTATAACTTATAAGTTGGTAGAGATGTAATTATTTATATATTTTTTATTAATTTAAAATCTTAAAAAAATACTTCATAATAATACGATGTTCGAATTTTTATGAGTCTAAAGTTCTATTTTTATTGATTCTAATAGAAAAGTTTTCAGCATAAAATAAATAAAAAATATAAAAATTACACAAATAAAAAAAACTTGTTGAGAATATAACTAGGTAAATATTCAAGTGTATTTTTGTCATTCATTTAAAATTTTATGAAAAGATATTTGGTGACACAAATGTATGCATATATGTATATATGATTCTATTCTAGATTATTCTTTACCAATAATTAACTTCAAAATCATAAAAAAAAAAAAATTTAGGTGATGGGTATAATAACAGAAAATAATTAAAATTCTAGATTATTTTTTGCAGGGATTAGGTTTGCGGTTGTTTTGAGCGTGATGGTGGGTAGTTCAATCAATTTTAAAGGTTAAATATAGTTCAGAAGTTGCAAAATTGTTACTATAGTCTATACGAAATATCTGTTTATTACTTTATTTATTTACTATGAGATATAAAGTTTTTAATTTTGAATTATAAACATAAAAGGATAAAACAAAATAATTTATCATTTAAAATTATTATTATTATTTAAAAATATTACACTTTTCTCTCACGTTCATTTGTTTACCCAAAATCTATGTATGATTGTCACCAAAAAAAAAAATCTTTGTATGATTTATGCGATTCTGTGACCGTGTCGGTGTCACACTATCACAAACAAAGCTGTTAGCTGTGACAAATGAAAAGGAAATAATAATAATTAAAATAAATTAAAATAAAATAAAATAAAGGAAGAAGAAGAAAAAAGGGGTCAGAAAAGGAAGTAAGAACCTGTGAAAGAAACTGAAAACAAGAATAAAAATGGAAACTTTGTGATAATCAAAAGCTCCGATCGTCAATTTTGGCAACACACGAATCCACTCACAACTCACACAAAGAAAAGATCACTTCAATTCAAACACACACCACCTTCTGTGCTCCGCTCATGCTTCACGCACCATAGATCCTCATCCTGCGCCCTCTCTTCGCTCACCCGTTTGCTCAAAGGATCCGTTTTTTATCTTCATTCCACTGTTTCACTCTCGTTCCTTGCAAAAAGATCTCACCTTGGGGAACAAGATTCGCCTTTTCCTGCATTGTTGTTTTCGTTAATCCCTGTGAGTTGTAGCGTTCTCATCTTTTCTTTTCTCATTTGGATTTAATTGTTTTTGGGTATGTTCTGGCTTTTTTCCTATTTCAACGGATAATCAGATTAGAAGTTATTTGTATTCAGATAGTGAGAACATCTGGTTTAACTGTGAGGTGATGGGGCTTTCCTTGAATATTTTCCCTTTTATGCCAACTGCTTGTTGGGGCTACAAGAATTGATGATCAATTTTGGGCTTCATATTTTGCATGTTCTGCTTTTAATATTGATTTACTTTGGTAATGTTGGTATTAAGAAATAAGATAAAGGCTGTCCAATTCAGTGCATGCATCTATGCATAAATTTTGTGTTGTTTGGTATGGATAGTTTATTCTTTTGTAGAAACTTAAGAGGTGGAGACTTGCTGTTTCCTATTTTCTTTAACAGATGAACCAGTCTATGTCTGAAGCTTGGGAAGTGCTTTGCAATGGCTCTTTATAGAAACAACAGTGAATTGCGCACCGAGAGAAGGGGCATCATCGATGCGGTTGTCAATTCTATTGGTAAAAGTTACCATGGCTCCAGAATCTTGCGTCGTGGTAGAAGGCTTGGTCGGATTACCAAACACAGACTTACGCGTTGGCTTGTCCTTCTTACTGCACTTTTTTCAGTTTATTTGACAGTTTGTGGCCTGAAAATGTTTATTCATGGTGAGGCTTGAATATAGGCTTTTTCTTCATTTGTCTTTAAGATTATATGCATTTTGTTGCAAGATGTCTGAAATTTCACTTATATTTCTTTTAGATGGTTCTATTACAGCTAAAATGGAATCTAGGTTCTCAGCGACCCACAGTATAAATGAAGGGCTCAACCTACATGGTAGACATGAAGAGCTCAACCTACACAGTATACACAAAGAGCTCAACCTTCAAGAAACTGTTTTATTACCTGAAGTTGGAAAACCGCCACCTAAAAGCAGGCGCCGGAAGCGTAAGAGTCCTTGCCTTGAACTTCAGTTATAATTACATTATGTTTAATGAATTAGAATTCAGAATTAACATTTTGGCCTGCACTTCATTTTCTTTTCCCTAATGCATTGCTTCCTCATCCACCCTCTTTATAAATGAAGATTTATTGACAAGCACCTTTTAGGAATGTAACACTGGACTCTATGAAGCTGCAGAAATATAGTGAGCAGCCACCTAGACTGTTTCTGGTGAAAGCATTAGGACCTGCAGACATCTGAGGTGCCAAAAAGATAGTGGAACATTTATTAAATAATGTCAATGTAGTTTTGTTAAACAGAAGTTATGTGGCTTTTATGTCTTATAATCATATTTGATAGGCTACCAAACCCTGTTATGTGAATCTAGTTCTTGTCATAGTAACGTATGTTGATTACTTCTAAAGTTTAAAGCCTCTGAGATTTTTAACCTGGTTGTAATATGTCACTTGATAATGCCTGAGTTCTGTTGACTAAATCAGCATTGTTTGTTATCTATTAGGATAATTTTGTTGGACTATACCTTCCTCAGTAAGCTAAGTCAATGACTAAATTCAGTTTGCCCCAATAATTTCCTCAATATCTTTCTTTCAGATTATCCTTGTGAAGTTGAATTCCTGAATTCAGTAGATGGCCTTGCCGAACCCAAGAATTACATGAATTTCACTTGGTTTTCTCTGGATTATGTTAAACAAGAAGGAGAAACATCTGATACTGGTCTGTTTGAACCTCGATTTGGAGGACATCAGACTCTTGAGGAGAGAGAAAAGTCATTTTATGCCAGAAACCAGACGGTTCATTGTGGTTTTGTCAAGGGATCACCAGGGTATTCAAGCACTGGATTTGATTTAGATGAAAAAGATAAGGCATACATGTCAAAGTGTAAGATTGCAGTTTCTTCTTGCATTTTTGGAAGCTCTGATTTTCTCCGGAGGCCTACAAGTAGACTGGTAATTATGATGCTTATTTTTTAATATTTTCTGGTGTTTTGCAAATAATTCATTATGGAAAAAGGTTTGCTGAAGATACCTAGTAATCATAATGTCAGTTCAATAAATTGATAATAATGTCATTCATAGGGCCAGAAAAATATATCTTCGCAAAAGATATCAAGTCAGGATAAATGTCGTATGTGTTCTGGTTTCATATATAAACTCAGTAAAAGCATCCACTCGTGTTAAGAATTAAGAGTAATAAATAAAGGAACATAAGAAAATAAAAAGAAACAGAACGAATAGGACAATAAAAAATTATTTCTTTTTTGTTCTTGGCAATAATTTATGATTTTTTATTTTATTTATTTCATTTGGTCTTGTCATTCATGCGTCATTTGTTCTTTTGCTACACTTACTATTATATGATTATATCATATGCTATGAAGTTGTGTAACTTAAATATCAACCTTGATTATGTCAATATTTTATTGATAGTAGCTTTATAAAGCACTTGTTTATTATACAGAAAACATTATGTATGCCCCATTGTTGCAGATTAGTCAATATGCAAAGGACAATGTTTGTTTTGTTATGTTCTTGGATGAACAAACACTATCCAAAATTTCATCAGAAGGGAGTAGTCCCGATGAAGAAGGGCATGTTGGCCTATGGAAAGTAGTAGTTGTGAAAAACTTGCCATATGAAGACATGCGGAGGACTGGCAAGGTGCCAAAATTTTTATCACACCGCCTCTTCCCAAATTCTAGGTAGTTCTTAAAATATTTCCTACAATCCTAGTTTGGTTTCTTGACCTTGTATTCCTCATTCTAATGTTGGTTACCCTTGTTTGATAGGTACTCAATTTGGCTTGACAGCAAGATGAGACTAAACGCTGATCCTATATTGATCATTGAATATTTTTTGTGGCGAAGGAATGCTGAATTTGCCATTTCAAATCATTATGATCGCCACTGTGTCTGGGATGAGGTAATCCAGAACAAACGCTTAAACAAGTACAACCACACGGCAATTGACGAACAGTTTTACTTTTACCAGTCTGATGGCCTCACCAAGTTTGACCCTTCAAACCCAAACAATCCTCTTCCAAGTTGTACGTCTTCTTTAAAACATTGTTCATTTTGAAGTTTTTATACGTCCCGTTGTGCATTCCTACTGATGAGTCTTCCAATTTGCAGATGTTCCTGAGGGTTCCTTTATAGTAAGGGCACATACACCAATGTCAAATTTATTTTCATGCCTTTGGTTCAATGAAGTTGATCGATTCACTTCTCGAGATCAACTAAGCTTTGCTTATACTTATTTAAAATTCAGGAGGATGAATCCGGAGAGACCACTTCAGTTGAATATGTTCAAGGTGAATTTTTACTCAAAATCTATAACATCGTTGTTCTTAGTATTTTTTTTGACAGGCTCCATCCTCCATATTATTATTAGGCACTTTCATTTAGTGATGTTGACAGGCTCCATCCTCCTTCTCTTTGATATTAATTTGGCCTAAACTTTATCTCGGTCACTTATTATTTCTCACCCTTTTGATCAAACGAGATCTACATTTAAACGGTCTCTCTGTAGACATGATACATGATGGAGCTCAATGACGTCGTTTGATCCATGTAGCCGACCCCATCTAGTGGGATAAGGCTTTGTTGTTGTTATTGTTGATGATTGTTGCTTCAAAGATAGTCATGTATTCCGCAAACTGAAAAATGCATATTTACCATTAATCTATGCAGGATTGTGAGCGCAGAGCATTAGTCAAACTATTCCGGCATAGGACAATTCCTTCTCCACCATAGACTGCTTGATCAGTTCCAGCTTTTTAAGGTGCCTTTTGATGTCACTTCACTTAATACTGCTAGTTTTTCTTCTTCTTCTTTTTCTTTTTCTGAATGAATATGATTCAGTTATGTTGTTTTGTCTTGAGAGACAATCTCTGTCAATTTGGTATACAAGATGATTAGGTGCTATTTGAAGTTGTATTTGTTGCTTGAATTTCAAGTGACTTTTTCTATCTACCTTAGAGCATGTTTAGTATAGCTGTAAGTGGAAAAATGGAAGTTGTAATAGTTGAACACACTCTTGCTCTTCACCTTCCAAATTCTGTTCTCTATATTTTTCACCTTCTCCCTAACCACGCTCTTGCTCTTCATTCTTATCCAAGCATCTAACTAGAATATGTGTATGTGAAGGGATGCTCATTGGAGATGAAGTTCATCATAGACTAGTCTCAAACTTCTATGTTTGTTTTGAGCCGGATTAACGAGAGGCAAAGTCAGTTGCTTCTAGCGGAGCAAATTCTTAATCTTATTCTTCTAGGAGCTATTGTTGAAGAATGGTTCTGCAATGAAATACCTATTCTTCATGCAGCTCTACCAAAAGGTGAGTTATTGTGGGCAAGCTTTTCACTGAATGATGGGATTCAAGTGGATGTTCTTCATGAGGAAAGGCAAGTTGATCAAGGTTTTAGTTTGTTCAACTTCCTTTTTGGTTTTGAATTTAATGTGAGGGAATAGGTGATTTTGTCATTTTGCTAACATGTAAGATTATTAT
>JASCZI010181262.1:456-20006 GCA_036250425.1 Stylosanthes scabra | reverse complement strand
TGCTTGTGGATTTGGGTCCTTCTGTTTATGTGAATGAATTTGAAATGCATTTTCTTCATGTTTCGGCTGAGTTTTACCGGGTAGAATCCCAGAAATTTATTGAGTGTTGTGACTGTGGTGATTATTTGAAGAAAGCCGAGAGGCGTCTGAATGAAGAAATAGATAGAGTGAGCCATTACTTGGATCCCAGGACTGAAAAGAAGATCACTTATGTGGTGGAGAAGGAGATGATTGAAAACCACATGCTTAGATTAATCCATATGGAGAATTCTGGATTAGTACACATGTTTTCTGATGATAAATATGATGATTTGGGTAGAATGTATAATTTGTTTCGTCGTGTTCCTGATGGTCTTTCAAAAATTCGAGAAGTCATGACTGAACACATCAAAGAGTCCGGCAAGCAGCTTGTGAATGATCCTGAAAGGTTGAAGGATCCTGTAGAATTCGTGCAGAGGCTCCTAGATGAGAAAGACAAATATGACAAGATTATCAACTTTGCATTTAACAATGACAAGTCTTTCCAGAATGCTTTGAATTCCTCATTTGAATATTTCATTAACTTGAACCCTCGATCTCCAGAGTTTATTTCACTATTTGTTGATGATAAACTTCGTAAAGGTCTGAAAGGGGTTAGTGAGGATGATGTAGAGGTTACCCTTGACAAGGTGATGATGCTATTCCGCTACTTGCAAGAAAAGGATGTTTTTGAGAAGTACTACAAACAGCATCTGGCAAAGCGACTTCTGTCAGGAAAAACCGTTTCTGATGATGCAGAGAGAAGTCTCATAGTTAAGCTCAAGACAGAATGTGGTTACCAGTTTACATCCAAATTAGAGGGCATGTTTACAGACATGAAAACCTCCCAGGACACTATGCAGGGCTTTTATGCCAGCCATCCTGAACTTGTTGACGGTCCTACACTTACTGTCCAGGTCCTGACAACTGGGTCGTGGCCGACTCAGTCCAGTGTCACATGCAACCTGCCAGCCGAAATGTCTGCCCTATGTGAGAAGTTTCGATCATATTACCTCGGAACCCATACAGGCCGGAGATTGTCCTGGCAGACTAATATGGGCACTGCAGACTTAAAAGCAACCTTTGGGAAAGGTCAGAAGCACGAGCTAAACGTCTCGACTTACCAAATGTGTGTTCTCATGCTTTTTAATAATGCGGACAGACTTAGCTACAAGGAGATTGAGCAAGCGACTGAGATTCCTGCTTCAGATCTTAAGAGATGCCTGCAATCATTGGCTTTAGTTAAAGGAAGAAATGTCCTAAGGAAAGAGCCTATGAGTAAAGATGTTGGTGAGGATGATGCATTCTTTGTTAATGACAAGTTCAGCAGTAAACTATACAAGGTGAAAATAGGAACTGTAGTTGCGCAAAAGGAATCCGAGCCTGAGAAACAGGAAACTCGACAGAGAGTGGAGGAGGACCGGAAGCCCCAGATCGAAGCAGCCATAGTGAGGATCATGAAATCCAGGAAGCAACTTGATCATAACAACCTTATAGCCGAGGTGACAAAGCAGTTGCAATCACGATTCCTTGCGAACCCAACTGAGGTAAAGAAACGGATCGAGTCCCTCATTGAACGGGACTTTTTGGAGAGGGATGAAAATGACAGAAAACTGTATCGATATCTTGCCTAGAATTGGTGAAGTCGTTTGTTTTAGTTTGAGTTACAGTGACCCAGATGTTGTATCTTTATAAACTAGGTGAGAAATTGGCCTTCAATAGCTCCATTGATTTTCAATGTATATTGATTTGTTTTTCTCACACGTATTTAAAAAATCATCTCTCAAGATTATGAAGTCGATTTTTTATGATATTCATAAACTAGAAAATCCTTTCAATTAATGTCATTACTACAAGCAAAATTATAGCTAACTTCAAAAAAAAAAAAAAAACATAAATGGATAAACAATATTCTTTTTAAGTCCCAACCAGTTTTTTTTTTTTTGAAACAACACATCCTATTTAATTTTGAGAATTCATTGTCATAACATACATCTAATATAAAGTTTTCGAGTTAATTATCAAGTGTGCATCTTCAATGTATGATGTTAGATCAATTTCATTCACATAATGCTACATCAATATATGTGGTCCATATATTAAGGAAATTCTACAATACAGGTTCCAAATCTATACAGGCATAAAATGTTAGGGACTAAAATGTTCACTTCAGAATTCTTTAGGGATTAATTTGGGTATATATTTTTTTTTTTTTACATATTACAGCAGTTGGGTCGGATCTTTTGTGTAATGGGCCATGAACCTATTTTAATGTTAAAAAGAGAAGGTTTGAAAAAGAGAACCGCACAACAAAAAAGCTACTGAGAGAAAAAAAAAAAGCTCTATTAGAATTTAAACACTCTCTTCTCTAAACCTAAAGGGCTGCCGCCGTCGCCACCACTTGCAAGGCAGCGGTAGCCCTCTCCCCCTTCTCTTAACCTTTTCACATCTCTCCTTCTCTCTCTTCCAATCAATCACTCCTTCTTCTCTTTTCTTTTTTCTTTTTTTTTTCCCTTTTAGATCTGGTTATATATTTTGTGTTTTGAATAATCTCAGGGAAAAAACAGATTCCTTCGGGAGTTTTCTCTCACTAGGAGAGACCATCTCTCTTTTCAGGAGAGCTTCTGAGACCTTCTGATCCCTTTTGAACCTTATCCTTTCTCACACCGCCTAATCCACCGCTTGAACCACCGCAGAATAGGAATCTATTGTGAGTACACCACTTCTTTCACCTCATTTCCAGTTACATCACCATGCCAACTTGAGTACAGGATGGCACTGCACAGAAAGACAAGAAATACGGTGGTGATGCTTATCAGAAAACAAAAGAAAAGGAGCTTGTCTTTGGGACTGGTGAATACAGTGCAGAGAAGGCGAGAGAAAGAAAAGACATGGCAACGCAAAGGCGAAAGCATCCTATACAGAGCAAATGATATATGGGCTTTTCTATCAGCTATTACTGCAATCTGTGTTGATGGTGTCGTCAGTTTGTGGCGGAGACCTTCACAGATGGTGGACCTTCATCAAGATTGGAATGCTCTCTAACCCAGATGAGAAGAGTAAGGCGTTGAAGAACTTGACAAGTTTGGGGGAGAGGATTCTCGGGTCGGGTGAGGTTCGGGTCTAGGTAGGTTAGATGGGCTCCAGTAGCCCAAGTCCAAAAAAAAGAAAATCAAAATGAAAATTATTCCAAAAAAAGAAAGAAAAAGAAAATAAAGAGAAAGTAAATATATCAGTTTGGCATGTCGAGACCAAAATCCCTGAGCTTTATTTATACTGGACTATTACTTTACATTAAATTATAAATTCTGAAGGTTCAAATAAAATATATAGACATAAAATATTGAAATTTTTTTCTAAATAAGTATAAATTGGTAAGTAAACCTTGTAAAACCTGACTTTTTTAAAAATATTATTATGTAATAGTTATTATTTAATTTGATTAATTTAGTCCTTATTTTTATTTATTATACATATATAATATTTTATCGAAAAAAATTATAATAAGTTTTGATAATTTAGTTTGAATAGAATATTAATTAAAATTAATAATAGTATTTTACTTATATTTAAATATTTTGGTATATTCTGATTTAATTAAATAAGAAAATTATTTCTAAACTTACAACAATGGAGTATTATTTTTATATTTAAGTATTTTAGTTTAAAGAAAATCTATGATGAAATATATAAATACAATTACTGTGTATTTCATAAATTCTACAAATAGTTTTAGTAAGTAATAAGAAGAACCTTATTTGATTTGAATAAATAAATATATAAAAAATTATGTATCTTCTTTATTTAAATAAATAAGTTTTATTAATTAAAAAGTAATAATAACCTTATAAAATTTAATTTGAATAATTAAATATTTAAAGTTTGTTATTTAAATTTTATTAATAAAGGAGGTTTATTAAATTAATTTCAACAATAGGATTGAACAATATTTTAACTAACTTTCAACGTCCATAATAACTCTTATCTCAGAGTAGTTTTTAAGCCGAAATCAATTGGAATTTAAAGATTAGCTTGTCTAATTGTATCTCACTAATTTTAATGTCTAAATGAGTTGATTTAAATTTTTGGTGAATTTTAAAAAAAAATGTTACTTGCTATTTTGCTACAGCCTTGTTGTAAAATTATTGTAAAAGTTAATTCAACTCCAAATTGAATGGGACCAAAAGTTAGTGAGAGGTAGTCGAATCTATTCTCATGGCATAAAGTTTTTGTTATTTTCGATATTCGTAGAATGTGTTTTAAATTTTCAAGTGAAGGTTATCCATTAATACTGGACCATTACTTCACATTAAATCCCGAAGGCCTAAATAGAATGCAGAGTATTGAATTTGTTCTAAATAACTCCAAACCAACAAATAATCTTACTCATATATAAAAAATCTTCTTATAATACATATTTTACATCTTATATTTCATAAAAATTAAAATAATATACAGATGTGAGCCCTCATGTTTCTCAAATAAAATATATTATTTATATTTGTATTATATAAACTCCCATATAAAAATAAATTAATTTCATATAACATATATATTTACTTTTTCTTTATTTTCTTTTTCTTGTCTATATTGTTAATATATATTTACTTTCTTTTTATTTTATTTATTTATTTAATTTTTGGAATAATCTTCATTTTGTTTTTCAAATATTTCCTTTTTATACATTATAATAGGTTCTTGGCCCATTACACACAAGAGCCGACCCAACTGCTGTAACCTGTAAAAAAAAACCCAAGCCTTTGTTAAGCTTGTATAAGTCACGTATAATAAAAAAGCAAGCCACTCCTCCAAGGGAATTCACTATGGTGCACCACCCCTTCACACCTGTACAGATCCGCACTTATACCGGAGAGTTGTCATTAATAGTTTTGAGATTTGCTATTTTAATATTTAGTTTCAATTTATTAAATTTATATTTTATTTAATTTTTAATTATTTTAAATAATTACAATTAAATAGTAAAATTAAAAAAATTGAAATACAAAATTACACAATTAATTATATATTTTATTGAAAAAATATTACAATTAATAATAATAAATTTTAAAATACTACATCATTAAGCATAATAAAACTAAAAAATTAAAATATTATATAAATAAAATGTAAATAATTGAGAAAAGAATTGAATTGATTTGATATTTGTTTTAAACAAAAAAAAGACAACACAAAAAAAATTGAGATATGAAAATAAATTGAATATATGCTGGAGTACATGTCCGTACTCTTTTTAAGTTAAAAATTTTAATCCCGTCGATACCGATATCAAATTATAGATTAGTTCGAATGTAAAATTTTATATCAACTTATGCTTTAAAATTCTAAATTGAAATAGTTCTTTATTGGAGTGGAATACATGCAACGTTGGCACATATTCCAATAAAATAAATGAAACATGTCCTATAAAATATTTAGTTTCCAATAAAATTTTCGTGTCTTCATTTAATACTCTCCCTTAACTTGTTTGTTATTTTTTTTTTCTTCTTGCTTGTGACCCAAGGATACACCAAGTTGACCCTTAGGGTCTTAAAAAGGAACACATAGGAGTACCTGAAAAAAATTATCTTATAATAATAAATAATTGACTAATAACTTGGAGATTATGCTAATAAATTGAGAGCTAATAACTAGGAGTACTTGAAAGATGACTTGTGACAGCAAAGAAGAGGGAATAATAAGTAATATGAAATTCATGAGAATGCAAAAAACAGGGAATTGAATAAAACTATTAAGTATAAAAAAAGAATTAAATAGAGGATTTTTATCCAAAAAGAGAAATGGTGGATACCCACATGAAACAAAAAGAAAATGCACCGGATCATATGGATCTCTTGGCACAATCTCCAAAGAAATATGATTTTCTCCAACATAAAAATAAATTTATAGAAGAGCAAATGGGTTCAGAAAATGTCTGTATTGAATTTAAGAAAGAACAAGTATAAAGAGTACTACATGGCCTTGTGTACTTCTAACTCTCAAGTCTCAACTAAAAGTTAAAATAAAGAGTACTTGTCCAGGTGATTTTCAAAATTTCAACATGGTGTGAGTTATATTACTTACCAGCTACCATCAATGCTCTTGATCACATGAACAAAGCTATATATCCATCAAATAACTTATAGAAGCACTTTAACATGCTTCCAAATATCATTACACCCCAGAGTTTGTTATCCTTTATATTGCTGTGTTCACTATAGCATCATTTCAGCAAAACTGATCCTAAATATTTATACTTCTTTCCCATCTAGTTTTAAATACAGTGTCAATATAAACAGGCTGGCGAAGAATTGGAAATAGTCAAATACTATCTGATGATAAATATGATGATTTGGGTAGAATGTATAATTTGTTTCGTCGTGTTTTCGGCAAGCAGCTTGTGAATGATCCTGAAAGATTGAAGGATCCTGTAGAATTCGTGCAGAGGCTCCTAGATGAGAAAGACAAATATGACAAGATTATCAACTTTGCATTTAACAAAGAATTCTTAGCATCTTGTTATAGATACAAGGTTTATCGTAAAAGCATTGGGGAACATAGCCGTAACCGTTTTCACTTATACTCCATTTTTTGGTTTTTCTTGGTTGAAAAACGAAAACAGGAAATATTTTCTGCTATTTAATCTTTGTGCAAGAGAGATAAATCATAAATGCGTCCTCTTTTGCTTTTTTAGGCTTGTCATGGGTAGAGATAATATTGGCAATAGGAAAAATTTAGGTTGCCAATATTTTGATAACCAATATTAATTAACAAATTGAAAATATTATTATTTATTTGAGCTTTATTTTTTTGTGAATTGGGCTTCTCTCATTTTATTAATTTTTTAATTGTTACTATTGGCTAAAAATTTAGCTAACGTGATTGTTATCAATATCACTAGCACAGTAGCGCCCTTCTTGTTCCTTCTTTTTTTTGGACAATTCTTGTTCTTTCTTGAACGGTGTGTAATTTTGAAATCCGGGCCATACTTGTGATGCATATGGGCCTTGGGGTCTTGAGTGGCCCTCTAATTGAATTGAGTCGTTGCCCCTAAACAAAATTTCACTCTAGACGAAAATAAAATCAAAATGTTTTCAAACAAAAAAAGTGCGTGTTATCGTGGTCTGATGATTAGAAAAATTAAAAGATTTAGAAGGGATACAAGAGTCAAATATGGTATTACATGTATTTCAAAAATCGAGTTATTTTGATATAGTAGTTAGCTTAGTAGTTCGTTTAAATAAGTTGTGAGAGTTTAAATTTCACCTTATACATACAACAACCCACTAATTAATGATTGAGTTTTAATCCATGACAAATTAATTTTTGACCCGCCAGGTGGAAGGGATTTCGTGAGAAAAAAATATACTTTAAAAACCAACAAAATATTAAATAAAAGATAGAGAAATAATTAGAAATAGAAATATCTAAAAAATTATGAATAAGGTGATAAAAAAATCTAAACGCAAATATGCCTAAGCAAAAACATGATGGTTGCAAACCTCGTATATAATAGAGCAAAATAAAATCATTTTTAAAAGTGGAATGAATAGAAAAGCCAGTATTAATATAAGAAAATATTCATATATTTTAGAAATATTATTGTTCTATACTTGTAAAAATTTTAGCCATCAATCTCAATCAACCATATGTATTATAGTAATTAAATTCAATGACTAGAAGTGAATTAGTAGAGCACGAGTAATTGAATATCTTCGATATTCGATAAGTTAGACATCACAAATCACAATGGCCATGGACCAATTTCCAACACTAGTATAAGTTCCCATAAATCAGAAATAAATATCTGCTAATTTTCTTCCCTATTAAGACATAGAAAATAGAAATGATCGAGCATTGGAAATAGTCAAATACTACTGCGCCAGTGGATATTCTTGAGCACTTGTTTTTATTAAATTAAATAATGGTATGTAATTTCCAAATTTATAAAAATGACCACTGCATTTAGAGATGGAAAGAGGTTCAGGCGGTATATCAGGGCCTTAGGTCTAGCTTAATTAGGTCTAATATAAGTAGGTCTATTTGATAAATTAACTAGGTTTAAGCTTTTATAAAAGCCTTTTACTTAAAGAAGTCAGGCTTAGCCTCTTTGTAAAGCCTATAAAATCTAACAGGCTGACTATTTATATATATTATTTTATAATAATTTCTTTATTATTTAAAAAATAATTTTATTAAATTTAAAATAAATTAATGAAACATATAATCTATCAATAAAATTATTTTTTTTTAATATTCTAACCTAATGAAAAATTATTAATAGTTATAACTAATAAATATATTTAAAAATTCATGACATAAGTATTTTTTTATGTTATAAAATTTTATTTATTTGTAGTTATTAATTTTATTATTTATTAAAAATTTTAATTTATTTTTTAATAAATTTTTAATCAGTTTTATATGATTCAGGCCTGCATGTTTAGACAGAAGTTGTATATGAATACTTTTCCCGTTACCAGTGTGGGAATCTATCTTAAGTTTTTTGTATAGTATAAATTCAAAATTCAATCCATTGCCTTTATTTTATTCTTCTTATTGCGGTATTTGTCTTCTTGTGTAGATTGTAGAATTAGCAAAACGTGCATTTATTTAATCAAATTATTCCAATTTAGCTTCCTCCAAGAATGATCACCACTTTCTTTTTTAAGTTTCTTCCAACTTAGAAGAAACTTATTCTAACTAATCATTCATAAAAGAAAAAGATTTTATTATTGAATGAATCATCACTCAGAATTTGATACATTCCCGATAGATATAATCTTAATCTCACTTGCACGTAATGTGCAGCAACTAATTTCTCATCATTTCCAGAAGGAAACTGTACATCAATACTACTATTCGGCAATGAATTCTTTTTATATTAAAACAGAGAGAGAGAGGGGGGGGAGAAAGAAAACGTGATGGTATGAAAATATGAATCTGCCCCTAAAAGGGTAAAGCCTCCAATTGCCCAGTTCAGAAAATAAAGGGCAAATAAAACTAACACCACAAGGTGTTTGATAATATGCTTAAAAGAAAACTCAACTATGCTGTCTTTAACCATGTGTATGGAAAGCCTCCCATAGCAAATTCTGGGGAGGGATAGTGTGGTCCCTTGCTTGCAATGCTGCAGTTCTGAGGGTCTTCAGAGTCCATAGATTGGCCTCCAAGAAAGATAAACTCCTATAAGGCAAACCATGCTTCTTGCAAAGATCAATCACCAACGGTGAAATTTTCCTCAATTGTGCCCTTGGCAATCTTGGGAATAAATGGTGCTCAAGCTGGAATTGCAATCCACCAAAGAACCAATCCATCCAAGATGAGCATGAGATATCCAGTGTCCCACTTGTCTGCTTCTCAAACCAATCATTCCCACTCGGCGGCCCAACATACACATTTGCCGCAAAATGGTTGAGGCAAAATTGGAGGTGCTGAACTGAGCATGCAGCCATACTTGCAACCACAAACATGACCCTCTCCGGCCAATTTGGCAAGCAAGAAACAAGGAGTGGGAACCAAGTCCAGAACACAAGGATTCCAGCTATGTTGTAAGCTCTATCCGGGACATTACGCTTCCATGAGAACAATAACAGAAAGGTCTGAAGGTAAAGGTTTACCCTTGCAAAGCACAACACAGGGTAGAATGTCCAATGCTGGTAACTCACCAAGAACCTAGACAGAGCATCAAACTTGAGGTATCTACCATAGAAGTAGGATTTCATTGAGCTGAAGAAGCGTGAAGACACAGCGAAAACCGGAATGTGTTGCAGATCAGGATCATAATCAAGACTATTACAGGCAATATGGTGTGCATTGTGAGTCCACTTCCACCATGCAATGCTTATACCAGTCAAGCAATTCCCACAAAGGATCTGCGCAAACTTGTTGTATTCTCGGCTAGACATAACTTCATAGTGGCCAGAATCATGTCCAACATATGTGCTCTGCATCCAAAGCAAACCAAGCAAAAGGGCAGATCCTAGATGAGCCAAGACACTAGTGCAGCTCAAGACACCATAGAGCACAATTGCAAACATGAGAAAAACTGAAGAGAGCGTGTATAGAGTAACATGTTCCTTCTTGTCAAATAGTCCCATCTTTGCAAACTCGAAAGAGAGCTTCCTGTAATCCTTGGAGACCTCAGAGACACTGAAGTCTTTGAGGTGGTATCCAGTGAATAACTTGTCGAGATATTGCCATGCTGTTCCGGGATGATAAGCGATGAAGGCGTCGGTTACATCCTGGCCAGCAAGGTTTATAATGGGAACATCACCGCCAGGGTGATCCTTTGCCCAATCTGTGACATTGTAGACCTTCCCCTGAATTGAAATCCACAAGTCCCCTGGCTTGTTGTGGTTCTTCAGCTCCTCAGGGGTGATGTACTTCTTCTCAACACCCTGCATGATCTTGATCTTGATTATGATGATGATGATGATGATGATGATGATGAAGCCAAAACTACATACATGGATGTAAATAAATAAAGTTCAGCATTCAAAGTGATGATACATGTCCAGAAAGCATGTTGTAAATGTAAGAGACTCCTGATTAATAAGAATTTGATATAGCTATATTCTATTCAATTCATCGAGTTTTAATTTGAGAATCAAAATAACTGAAATAACAATAAAATCACATTGAAATGCACTGAAAAAAGAAAAACGAAAAGGATTGGTACCTGAGTCCTGACGTTGTGAAGTGGAGAAGATGGATCAGATCAGCAGGGAGTGGAGAGAAAGCGAAAAGAGAGGAGGAGACGACGATGAAGAAGAGTGTGTAATGCGGCGGGAAGGGGGGGCAGCAGGATCACCGAATCTGAACCTAAAACCCCTTCGTTTTTCTCTCTCTGTCTTTGTTATTATTGTCCTTGATCCTCTTCCTCCACCAAGGTATGTATTAAATTAAATGATATACAAGTATTAAAGAGAGAATAACAAGGATGATGAAGGATATGCTTAAGAAGCAAGAAAGCGTAGAGCATGTTATGTTATTTTATGTTATGTAGATGTATGAACGGGTCATGGGTACAGGGTAGAGGGGGGTGAATGAGTGATGGTAAAGCGCGTTGCAGCGTACAGTTAGGGGCAATGCATACTCAAATGTGTTAAAGTGGAAGCCAAGATATTTTGGGGGAACGGACAATCTCATGCTCTTTCTCCAACACATCACATGCTTACCTGCCATGCACCCAATTCCCATGCTTATTATCTCCCCGTGCTCTCCCTCCACTTTTTTTTTTTATTATTATTTATTATTATTTCCTAAGATATTAATACCGCTTTTCATAAACAAGTAAAAGCTCCAAAAACAATTTTATTCTAAACCTACATTTTCATTTTTAACAAATCACATGTATTCGTTAAATACAATAAACCACTTAAGTCATTAAGTCTTTCAACCCTTGTTTTAGCTCCGGCCCTACAAAATTAAAGAATGATATATATAGTACGAGAAGTAGAATAGTAGTACCGCATGAAAAATATCAATATTCCTAGTTGTAAAACATGGATGCTACTTTCGGGGAAGGTCCCTGCTTCAGCCTATACCATATCGTCCGCTCCGCTTCATTTTATCATTTAATTCAATCGCTTCATTTAAAAAAAAAAACATTTATTAGGATAACAAGTCATTTAAAGTAGTTAACTCTCTAACTAATTATTAAATATACGAACCTTCTATGAGATGATTTGTTTTTCTAAGCTGATTTTGATAGATATTTTGTTTACTACTTTGTTAGTTTTTGAACGTTTCCATTATTTGACTTGGACTAATTGCCACGAAAGTAAATTCGAGTGGAGTTTTCTCCAGCCTAGAAAAAGTGACATGGTGTGCGACTTAAGTAATATATGTGGGATTAAATATTTCAACTTTTATATATTTGCATGGTTTGTCCAAACATTCTCGTTTCATATTGTTTTTTAGAAAATAAAAAATTAATTTATCCGCCATTTAACGTTTGCTTAGCTGCATTAAGAAAGTTTTCTTTTGCTTATATATATGATGATAAATTTTACTTTTCCTAAACTAACCATAAGAAAAATTATAAACTTAATAATAATAATATGCCGCAAGCTTGTTTATGATTATTTTTATTATAAACCTCGCAATAGGTGATGATGCAACATGCCACCATTTGTGGCCACCAGAAAATTACTTTCGGCAGAATTAAGAAAATAAGCAAAGTGCTTCTGATTCGTTCGACATACGATGTGCTCAATGTCTGCTTGTATTTTAAGTTACTAATTTTAAAAATGATGAAAAATATACACAGCTCATCATAGATATTTTTACAAGAGGAATGATTTATTATTTTAATTATTCCTTTAATTTTAAGGTTTTTTATTTTTAAAAAAGTCAACATTTTAAAATATTAGATTTAAAAAATATATTTAATAACGAAATAAATATAAAATAGATTTATGCTCATACGTCAAATCATTATTACTATTTTCAGATGTGTTTTAATATATATGCTTCCCTTTTAAGGGCAATAAAATTACAAAGCAAGCTTTTATCATGATCCATCATACAATACAGGAACATGACGATGAAATAGAGGATGAGATTCAATTGGAGCCTAAGAAAGAATGACACTTTGACGGTGGCATCGATGATGTCCTGAACTTTTGGCGAACAAATGGGGTCCCTTATTAATTCCTTTTGATTTGACGTGCTTAGTTATTAACCTACCTATTAAATCTAAGATTGTTGATAAAATAATCCTAATAATTAATACGTTATTAATCAGATCAAAGAGGCGTTCATAATTCGGTTTAAGTACCAGAATTGCTTGATCCATGGCCCCATAGCACGTGACACATTAATCAAATCCTCCACCTATCAAGGATTGCTAACCAATTAACCATGTGATATGTCAATAAAAGTGGCTCATGTCTGGCTCCTTTTTATTTTTATTTAAAAAGAGAAAGTTCAGGAAGTTTATAGTTTGTTAGTCGATAAGTGGTTAATAAGTTTTTCTTTTTTTTCTCCTTTTACCATCTATTATTTCTCTAGTTACACCTTTATTAGTTGCCTAATGTTAGTTCCGTAACATTATTCTTAAATAATAAAAATTAATTTTTTATGCTATGAAAAAAAGACTAAATGTTAACATAAACATAATTTTTCATTTAAAAAAAAAACAAAACAAAACAACTCATTGCCGTTGAAAGACAGTTTGGGCACCTCCGCCTAACATTGGCGTGTGATTTCATAGAAACGGAGATAGAACCAAATTGAAATTTAGGTAGTCACATAATTCATAGACCTTGTATTCTGCTCAATTTATTCACTCTTTTCAACTTCCTAAGTTTTTTTTTTTTTTTTTTAAATTTATTTTTAGTATAATAGTATTGTTTTTGTTATTGTTTATGCATGCATAATGTGCTGCAATTTCATATCATTGCGAAGAAAACTGTACATGAATACGATTTAACAAATAATAAAACTAACAGCACAAGGTGTTTGATAATTTGCCTGACAGAAATCTCTAGTGGTCAACCATGAGTATGGAAAGCCTCCCATAGCAAATTCTGGGGAGGGATAGTGTGATCCCTTGCTTGCAATGCAGCAGTTCTGAGGGTCTTCAGAGTCCACAGATTGGCCTCTATGAAAGACAAACTCCTGTAAGGTAAACCATGCTTCTTGCAAAGATCAATCACCAATGGAGAAACCTTCCTCAATTGAGCCCTTGGCAATCTTGGAAACAAATGGTGCTCAAGCTGGAACTGCAACCCACCAAAGAACCAATCCATCCAAGTTGAGCAAGAGATATCCAATGTCCCACTCGTCTGCTTCTCAAACCAGTCATTCCCATTCGGTGCCCCAACATACACATTAGCTGAGAAATGGTTGAGGCAAAATTGGAGGTGCTGAATTGAGCATGCAGCCATACTTGCAACCACAAACATCATCCTCTCTGGCCAATTTGGCAAGCAAGAAACAAGGAGTGGGAACCAAGTCCAGAACACAAGGATTCCAGCTATGTTATAAGCTCTATCCGGGACATTACGCTTCCATGAGAATAGTAGCAGAAATGTCTGAAGGTAAAGGTTTATTCTTGCAAAGCACAACACAGGGTAGAATGTCCAATGCTGGTAACTCACCAAGAACCTAGACAGAGCATCAAACTTGAGGTATCTACCATAGAAGTAAGATTTCATTGAGCTGAAGAAGCGTGAAGAGACAGCGAAAACCGGCATGTGTTGCAGATCAGGATCATAATCAAGACTATTACAAGCAATATGGTGTGCATTGTGAGTCCACTTCCACCATGCAATGCTTATACCAGTCAAGCAATTCCTGCAAAGGATCTGCGCAAACTTGTTGTATTCTCGGCTTGACATAACTTCATAGTGTCCAGAATCATGTCCTACATATGTGCTCTGCATCCATAGCAAACCAAGCAAAAGGGAAGATCCCAGATGAGCCCAGACGCTTGTGCATCTCAAGACACCGTAGATCACAATTGCAAACATGGCAGCCACAGAAGAAAGTGTGTATAGTGTAACATGCTCCTTCTTTTCGAATAGCCCCATCTTGGCAAACTCGAAACAGAGTTTTCTATAATCCTTAGAGACCTCGGAGATGTTGTAGTCTTTGAGGTGGTATCCGGTGAAGAATTTGTCCAGATATTGCCATGCGGTGCCGGGATGGTAAGCGATGAATGCGTCGGTGACATCTTGGCCAGCAAGGTTTATGATGGGGACATCGCCGCCAGGGTGATCCTTTGCCCAATCTGTGACATTGTAGACCTTCCCTTGAATTGAAATCCACAAGTCCCCTGGCTTGTTGTGTTCCCTCAGCTCCTCAGGGGTTATGTATTTCTTCTCAACCACCTCCATGTTCTTGATCTTGATATTGATTATTATGATATGATGCCTAAACTATATATATGTATATATGTGTCTATATATCAACCAAAGGATAAGAATAACAAAAAGATGGAACCTTATATTGATGTTGATTCAATGGGGTAAAGATATTTAGAAAGATGATAAAGTATCTGATTCTAGAAATAAATGCAGATAAGCGAATCCCTTGTATAGGGACCTGGATGAGGGAACCTAAAACCCCTTTCTTTCTTTCTTTTTCTGGCTTTGTATCTTATTTTGGGTTTAGATGCTTGTTCCTCCCTCTCTCCCTGATAGGAAGATTTATAAGTTGTATATTAACAGATTTGTAAGGTTTCAAGTTATAACGGTTAAGGCGTTAACCACAGAAGGAAATAAATAAGTTTTCTTTTTGTTAAGGGTTGGATATGTATGCTTAACAAGCAATCAATGACAGCGTGTTGTTAAGGTGCCAGCAAGGCAGCAACGTAACGCTGTGCTGGAACACGTTTATGAACACACTTATTTTTAATATATAAAATACAGTTAAAAATTACATTTAGAAGCTATATAAGTTTTTAAGGAACCACATTTGAGTAATAAATCTCGAAAGATGTATTATATTTATAATTTTTTAATATTCATTTTTTAACTATTTTCATTTTTTTTAGTTTGTGAGAAAAACAAATTAACCGACAAGAAATAATACGTGTATGAACGAAACTACTTAGCATCTGACCTCCATTATAAGCATACGTATAAAACCCAAAATGGGAGCAATACATCGCCAAGTACACAAGGCATATTATTGCCCCTTATTATTTATCTTTTATATCTTTTGCATTTTATTATTTGGATAATAAGTTTTAACATTATGTTATTAAAATTGAATACTTAAATAAACTTGACAATATATTAATCAATTTATTTATTGATAAGGAGAAGGAGGAATTAGGGAGAACTCCAAAGTTGACCCTGTTTGGGATTTTGGAGTGATTCATTCATGCAATAACGGGACCATGTCTCAACTTGTTTTTGGTGTTTTTCATTATTTCCATTATTTGACTTGGACTATCCCCACATTTGTTTTGTTTTTATTTATTTTTAGCGAGGCAAGCATAACTGCATAAGTCGCATCTGGGGTTTAAAGACTAAAAGATAAAAAATCAATTTAAGTAAAGTAGAGTTCTCTTGGTTCTTTTATTAATAATGAACCCCTGCCAACACACAACAACCAAGTATATGCAAGAGAATTAAGGACATGATGTTGGAGATAGAAGATTATATCTTTTTAATCATTCAATTACTCTGTATTTTGAGGACTATTCAGACTCTTTCCGTATACATACATACACATAATTTATGGAGTAATCAAAATATTAAACATGGTTCTTGATAGAAGAACTATAACCACTCTCAACATCATAATACCTAGACCAAAGCATAACACCACCATACTTTGGAGAGCCCTTAATTGACGGAAGCACACTAGAAGTAAGCTCAGTCTCAGGGATAAATCCGCTGGTCGCCGCCGTCTGGGAAGCCGGTAGCCCAAGAAACGTCTTGTTATCTGGGATTATAGACGTCCACTGGATCCATGCAGCTTCTAGGTTTCCAATCCCACTAGAATTGTACTGGCATGAAGGATTATTGTAGAATTTTACCCAAAGGTAATCGAAAAGCCCTGTTGTTAGGGCATTCCCTATCCAAGCATCAGGGAAGGGACATTGCGGTGCAGCGGTTATCAACACATTGTTCTTGGCATACCCTTTAAGGAACCTTGCTAGGTCATCCCAATGTTTGTTTGATCCTCCTTCATCAATGTCAAAGTCAATGCCATCAAGAATTGCAGGGCCTAGAGGGCGAGATGGCGAGTTTCCCCCTAAGAAATTGTTCCATATATACGCTGCTACTTGCTCCGCGTCCGGGGTGGATGCAATGGAGTAGCTTCCATCACCACCTCCTCCTAAAGAGAGCAAAACCTTGATGCCTTTGGCTTGGCATGATTTGATATCAGAGCTTAAGATGGTGCAGCCATTGTCCATAGATGGATCACAATGGCTAGTTAGATTGATTATTGGTGTTTGGTCGTTTCCAAATGTTGACAAGAAAGCTATGATGACGTAGTTGTAGTTTCCTGTGGAGCATGCTGCGTCAAGTGATCCCTCCTCATTGCCATTTTGGCCCCAGTAGATTGCTATGCTGCCCCCATTTGAACCTCTTGCAAGTGCTAACACGATTATTACTGAGAAGAATAGGGTTGAAATTGATGATGAGGCCTTCAAAGCCATAAGGAATTGACTGCAATTAACTTCAAAGTATAAGGTACCGAACCATTCTGGTATAGAGAAGGGCTTTTATAGGCTTCATATGTATGTCTCAAACCGTTCAAGTTTTGAAGCTTATATTTACGGAAATGTTTCAACTTTAATCGAAAATAATTTTGATGTTGTTAGCTGTTAATTTTAATTATATATATTATAATTAAAATCAATTTAAACTAACAATTATTTAAAATATAAAAACATTTAATTTTTAATTATACTTAAAATCCTCTATATTCATAAAGTAAGTGGCTTTTTAGTTACTTTGTCACATCTATTGTCAAAATGTATATGTATATAGTACACTGTAGTAGTATGTAACTATCAACTATGTATAATAATAATAATAATAATAATAACAATAACAATAACTGATAGAAGGAACGTGCAAATTTACCAATCCCTTTTATTTGTTCTTTGTTCAGTGCAATGTGTTAAATTTCTTCCACTATGACTATAATACTCCACTTGTAAGAATGGTGCAGTTAAAATAGCAGAAAAAGGAAACTTATATAGTGGCACATTCAAATGTGTTTGGATGGAGAATGGTAGTGGAAGAAGTAGATTATGGAAATTTGGCGTGAAAAAAAATATATACTTTTTTTATATTTTTCTACCTTTGCATTTTTTTAATTTCACCAAATAAATTATAGGAACAATTTTTAGCCATAACTAATTAAGTACCTATAAAATATGTGTAGCCATAACCTTTTTTATTTTTTAATATATAATTTTTTTATTTAGTATTATTTAATTATTTTTAAAATAAATAAATAATTTTAAATATTATAATATAAATATACTTTTTGAATGTCTTATAATATAAATACATAATTATAGATATTATATATAAAATTATACCTATTAAATTAAATAGGATCATTTTGTGCTATTTTCTCTATATTATTACTCTATCAATCAATCTTTCAATAAGTAGATTCATCTAATATTAGAAGAATAAGAATGAATACAAACTCATGTAAAAATAAATAAATAAATAAATAAAGAGAAACACTTCGTAACCAACAGTTTATAAACAACAGAGACCAACATCTCTTTCTTCTCCTTCACCACCACCATTCATTATTCATCACCATTGCCAAATCAACTAGTCATCAAGAACTTGTATCCTTCACCACCACCGAACCCCAATGCTAACCCCAACTCCAATCTCAACATGCAGACTTCACTATTGCATTTGCTTCTTGATGCTTCTTCTCCTAACCTAACTCCATCGTTAAATCCATCCATCCTCAGATCCTCTTTCTCCTCTTTATCATTAACTTCTTGCTAATCACCATTGCGTCTTTAAAAAGCTTCCTCTGCAGAATTTCCAACGCAACAACGCTCCTTCGCAACAACACCATGACCGGAAAGGACGAAGAGCGACACGAGCTCCATGATGTTATCCAAGGCAGTGGTGGTTCGTAGATTTATTGCCAACAAGAGAGAGTTAATTCCATTATTTTTGAATAGGTGGTTTCGGATTCTTCGAGCTTTCCAGATGCTGAGCAATAAGAAGATGAAGCAACAAAAAAAAGGACAGGAAAGAAGTGCTAGTTGTTTTTGATGATCATTTATTTTTGTTTGGATGTTCACTTGTTTATGTTTGAATGATCTGATTATATTATATTAGATGATTAATTTTAATATTTTAGATGATCTATTTTTATTGGTTATTGTTGACTAATATTTTGTCGGTTACCTAACATTACTCGTAAACAAATGCAAATTGAGATGCAAACAGTAAGCGGCATTAGTTGAGCAATCTCAATAACACAACTAATTAAGTAGTAGTATTAATTGGGTAGGAATGGAGAAAATGTTAAGAAATTATTTCATTTCGATTTGATTGATTTATGAATCAAAGATCAGATTTATTTGGAACAAATCACAAAAATTAAATGAGATTTGAGTTAAAGTAATTTAAAATAGATAATTATATTTGGAATTCTTTAAAATTATAATAACATTAATTCGATTTTTTCATTTCACTTTTTTTAGTTTTCCCCCTCTCTCTTGTGTAAAGGTAAAATATTGTTGTTATCGATCTTCATAGATATCAAATCCAATCACTTCCAAGCAAAACTAGAGGTTTGTGACTTGTGAGTTACATATTATGATATTAAGGTAGTTCACTATCTTCTAATAATTTACATCATCATACATAATGTCAGAAATTTATTGCTAAAAAATTAACTTCCTTTTTTTAAAGCGTCAATCTAACAAGTAAATCATGGCATTCATCATGTTCTTCCTTTTTATTATTGTGATATATATAGTATATCGTGCTATTGAATTTTTTACTTTTATTTTTGTGAAGAATTATAGTAGTGCGAAATTTCTAATCAAATAAATAAATTAACTTGACAAAACT
>JASCZI010181261.1:211093-255982 GCA_036250425.1 Stylosanthes scabra | reverse complement strand
GTGGCTCAATTCTCAACCCTAACCAAGATCTTTTTAGAATTTGAATTTAATCATCTCTTACTTGCTTTGAGTAGTTGTTAGTAGATTCTCTTAGTTTAATTAATTGATAGTTAGATTTAGTTTCAATTTGAATTGTTACAATTGCTAGTTAGTTGTTAGTTAGTTAGTTCTCAATTCTATCGTTCTAGTTAGCATTTAATTACTTGCTCATTTATATTCTTGCAATCTTTAGTTTAGTAAATTCAATCAAACAACCTTTTCACTCCTAGCTAATAGCAAAACCTTGTTTAATTCCTAGGGAGAACGACCCGAGATTAATACTCTCGGTTTGGTTTTATTTGAAATATCTTTTGAAACTAAATTTGGTCATTGTCAATTGCCGGTTTAGACTAACTACAATGAAATTGTGTTTTTGAACTTGAGGATTTCTAAACCGGTCTTAGATAGTGCATCAAGCTTCAATTAAGAATTTAGAAGTGCAAGTGGGAGAAATTGCTAAGCAATTAGCACAAAGGCCTGCTAATACCTTTCCAAGTGATACTATGGTGAATCCTAGAGAAGAATGCAAGGCTGTCAGTGTGACGATAGTGGAAGAAACTCCAGTTAAGGAAGAGAAGGTTGAGGCTAAACCTAAAGCATCATTAATCTTCTCCAGCTTTTGGAATCCATTCCTGTACCAACCACACTACTCTGTGAAACTCTGACATAGAGATCTTGACCATAGACAGGAACCTCTCGAATATCAAACAAATCTCCAAACCAAGTAACATATCCTTTGCCACTTGCATTCACATCTATTTTAGCATAAGCTACACAAGAACAATTTTCAAGCATTCTGCTTCACATGAAGAAATTTAAGGCAAAAAAGTAACAAATTTGAACGTCGAATTTTATATTCTCCCAGAGTCCCAGTTATGAACTAGAAAACCACACTCCCTTCCTCAGAACCCATATCAATTAAACTAATGCAACACTAACCTTCTCAATTTCAGCTCAAAATTATTCGAGAAGTGAGAGCCAAACGCAAATACAAAGGCAAACCCAGCCGAAAACCCAAACATCAAACAAAACCCTAAAATTAGACATTTCAAAAATGAAAAACCACTCAACCAGACTAATAGTTGACACAATCCGAATTAAAATAAAAAATTAAGAAACTGAAAAGAACGCGATGGCGGAACCAGCTCTATTAGGCGAAATAGCATGAAAACCAGGAACCAAAAAATTCACAGTCGGAACAAACATTTGTGAGGAAAACGAATATCTCAGGCAATAATTCACACGAATGAACAAAATCAAAGAATGGTAAAAAAAAAGTTAATATAATGAGAAATTGGGAAAATCGAAGAGTGAAGCAGAAGGAGGAGTGGATCGATGTGAAGGGTAGAAGACGAACCTGGGAATCGAAGAGCGGAGTTTTTTCAAAAGGGAAGGGAGAACAGAGTGGCCGACGGGAAGGGAGACACGAAGTGTGAGACAACACAGAGGTCGCTCCCCCTCCTTTCCAACTTCGCGTCATTGGGGATGACAACTTCAGGCTGCAATGGAGGTGACAACGACGTCTTCCGGCTGCAATGGGAGCGGCGGAGACAGCAGACAAGGTGATAGGGGCTGGGGAGAGAGAGACGGGGTGAAGGTAGGTTAGGGTTTCCTTGTCGAAAGAAATGAAGAAGCAGCAGCTGCGTTCCATTTATGTTCAAACGTTAAAACTAGTGCGTGTGGATTTTTTCCGTTACCGGCGGATTTAGCGTCTAATTTCATAATCCTCCGATAAGTTTCTCCTATGGCGAAATTTGCTCAAAATCCGCCGGTAAATCCGCCCCAAAATCCTCCTGTAACGTCCCCCCATAAATCCGCCGGTAATTCCGCCGGTATCGTCCGTGTTTCTTGTAGTTGTTGACCCTCTTTTATTTCCTTAACCATGGCTACCAATTCCGCTAAAGTTGTAGCCAGCATAGTTGATTCAGATGGCGCAACCTCGTGCACACCTCTATTCTTTGCTCTAGTGTTGAAGTGTTGATTGGCATCAGCCACTGTCTCTATCATCTCCCATGTCTCTTCCGGCGTCTTGTTCATCAGAGCTCCTCCACTGGAGGCGTTGATCATTGCCTTATTAGTGGGTGTCAATGCTTCACAAAAGTAGTTGATAAGCAGGAAATCGGATATCGAGTGATGGGTGTGATGCGACAAATTCTTTCGTCATAATCTGGCAAGTGCACCGGATCAAGTAATACCACTTGAGAGTGGGTATCGTTCCCTCGAGGAAAGGTGGATCAAGCAATACTCTTAAATCAGTTTCTCTAAGTAGATCCAAGTATCAATCAAAGATTAAATGAAAACTAAAGAAATAATCAAACAAGAATGATGCATCAACAAGAAAACATATCAAGAAACACAATTTTTAATCACTAATTATTACTAATCAACTAAATCAACTATCAAGAAAGAGGGGAAATGCAAATGTAAGAAGCAAGATCAAGGAATTGGAGATATTCATCACTAATTTCATAAACCAAATTTTACCATTCAATTTCTGCAATTATTATCAAATCAAAATGAATTTTAATATAACTAAATCCTAATCTCTTAGTGATCTAGTTTCATCTTTATCCTAATTAATCATCAATCTCTTGACGACTAATTAATACAAGAAAAGAGATAATACACATCATGATTCAAATCAACAACAATCAACAAGATTTCATGGAAAGAATTAATATGTCACATATTCAATCTCATACAAACCCTATTAGATTATTAAAGATTCTAATGCACATCAAATCACATGCTCATCTCTAAGTCACATGAAGAAACATGGAATGATTCTTGAAATATGTTTGAATGCCTATTTTCTCAAATGCAACAATTCAAAACAAGAAACATTCAATTAATCGTCAATAAATCAAATCCTTAAAGAAATCATGACAAAGAATCAAACAAGAAACGAATCAATCATTTATGTAATAAAAAATACAGATTCATATAAGTGAACACCATTCAATTCATCATCTCTAATGCAAAGAATAATGTGAAAGATGCTTCTTGAACAAGTTTATGATATCAATGTTAATGCACAACCAGATTTTATGTCACATATCTAATCAAACATCAACAACAACATTCATAAACCATTTAATAATATGTTTAAACTCACAATCTAGAATAGAGATTAAACCAAGTTAGAATCAATTATACCTCTCGATTGAATTTGATTCTTGAATCCTTGAACAAGAAGAATCCTTTGGACTTGATGTAGAACATGCAGATTTTGAATGGAACGTGTGATTAATCCATTAGCTTGATGATGAATAGAGCTCCTCCTCCTCAATATCTATGGTGTTTAGCCACTCATATGAATGACTCAAAGAAAGTGATGAAGATGGATCTTGGATTCATAAAAACTATGAATCTTTGAAGTATGAAAGCTATGAAGATGATTCTTGAATGTATGAACATTCAAAGAATTAGAGAGAAAGAAAGAGAGAGAGAACAAAACTGAATTCCTTCTATTGCTGGAAATTTGTTAAAAAAACTAATCTATGCCTAAGTGGAATCAATCTATGCAGCTATGAGAGAAATCTAAGACTAAATTTGATTAACTATCCTAGATTGATTGATTTCCATTTATTTATAGATTTTACATAAGTTAAATGAAATACAAATGAAACATAAATGAAATTACACATTAAAATTACAAATTCTGCAAACAGACAGCAGAACTCACGCCTAGGCATTAAAAACTGGCGCCTAGGCGTGTGTTTTGTGAAACAAAGTGCTAAGTCAGATTTCCCATACCTAGGCATTGATTCTGGCGCCTAGGCGTGTGTCTGACACTTAGCTTGCTGAGTCTTTGGTGCAGTTCCCACGCCTAGACGTGGGTATCTGACACTGGGCGTGGATGGTTGCTTGCTGAAGACCTTGATGCCAACGCTTGACATGTGTGTGTGGCGCCTAAGCGTTGGTTTGTTGGTTGATTGGTGAGTCCAATGATGGCAATGCTTGGGCGTTGATGCTTGGCGTCTAGGCGTTACTTGCTGTCTAGTGAGGCTGAGCAAGGGATGCTAGGCGTGGGTGTCTTGGCGCCTGAGCGTGGAGAAATGGTGATGACTCCATGAAGCTGAGGAAGAGACGCCTAGGCGTGTGTTGCTGGCGCCTAGGCGTTGGTTGGCTGTTGAGCTCAGAGTTGAAGAAGGATGCCTAGGCGTGGGGGAATGGCGCCTAGGCGTTGAATCTGACTATGGGGCTCTGAGCGTGTAATTGTGGCGCCTAGGCGTGGGGGAATGGCGCCTAGGTGTGGCAGACTGCTCAGATTCCTATTTTCATCATCTTTCTTGTAATTAACCAACAAAAATCATCAAAGTATCATATTTATTTATATATACATAATTTATTCTTATTTCTTACTATTTTATGAAGTTATAAACAGATAAATAATGGAATTGGGTATGATTTGGTTAAAGAAATCCACAAAGATGCTAAGGCATTAGGGGGCACAAAGCGAGCAACTTCTTGAACTGCTCGTAGTACTCGTGCAGAGTTTCCCCATGGAGTTGTGCAATCCCAGAGATTTCCTTTCTGATGGCATTTGTCTTCTAAGGTGGGAAGTACTTTTCCAAGAATATTTTCTTGAAGGTTGACAAATCAGAAGTTACGTCGGCAGGCAGGGTATGGTACCAATCATTCGACCTATCGTCCAAAGAGAAAGGCAGAGCGAAGGTTTTCACTGCATCGTCATCACCACCGGTCCTTCTGGTGGTGGCACAGATAACCTCAAAGTCCTTGATGTGCTTGATGGGGTCTTCACCCGGTCTACCAAAGAAATTTCGGCAGAAGGTTTATCAATCCGGACTTGAGTTCAAAGTTTGCATTAAGTTCAGGGAATATGTTGGGCTGGTTGTCGAAAGTTGTGCTTGCACCACCCAACTGCTTGAAAGTTAGTCGTTCCGCCATGGTAGGGGTACCTAAAATGGAAGAACTAGATTGTGTATCAGAGTAGGAACTAGAATCAGAAGAATAAAAAGGATTGTTATTTAATGTCAGCCTCGCAAGTTCAGCTCGGCACCTGGCTTGCCTTGTTCGGCGTAAAGTTCGTTCGATTTCAGGATCAAACAACAGCGAACCAGGATCCAAATGCGACCTTAGCATACAAGTAACAATTCAAAAAGGAAAAATAAAACAGTATGTACAGTATTCACATACAATAAAAAACAAACAAATATTTCGCTTCTCCGGCAACGGCGCCAAAAACGTGACACGCCCGCTCGGGTGGGGATGCTTTCGTCGTTGTAGTTTAAAGCACCTTTTTCCTCACGTGCTGCGTCAGAACGTTTTAAAAATATATCACAGGGGTGCAACCAAATACCTATGGGACTCGGGTCGTTCTGCTAAGGAAGCGAAAGGGAAAGTTTATTTTTTATTGGGGTTGGTTGCAGTTGAGATTGTTTGAAAGCAGTTCGCAGTTCGAAAGCAGATGAAAGCAGTAAATGACAATAATAATAAAAGAGTATCACGGCCGTTGGTTGAACTACTGTGCATCCCTATCATTGCTGCTGTGTCCCAGATCGATTATACACCCCCTAGGAGTAACCTCTGCACATTCTTGGCTAACTAGCTGTAAGGCAATGGACCCACAATAACGGGTTCGAGACGAACTCACAAGGGTGCGGGTATGGCGTTAGAGTCAGCGATCCAAACCTCTTGGTAGTTGATGAACGAACTCTTTAGAACCCTGCTGTCACCAGGACCTAATGCACTCAACTGGACTGGCGTCGGAGTCAGCGATCCAACAACTAGGCTTGAACGAACTCTTTAGGAACCATGCTGTCACTAGGTCCTAATGCACTTGTACCCGTTCTCACCGTGGTGAACCTCATACCGTAAAGAACTTGCCACTATGCTAGCAGGGGTGTTTGGATAGCATTACGGGTTTAACCCGTTCCTTCCCCACTGATCCGTTGGGGACTCGCAGCTAAGGTCATTTGCACATTTCACCCCACAGCCAAGATACTATGGGACTCTACTCACTAATTGTGAAAATCATAAAAGCGTGGAAATAAATGGGCAGCATAACAGTGTGTAAAATTGCAGTTTGCATAAAAGTAAATGGACAGAATAACGGTAAAGTAATTTGATTAAAACTGAAGTTTGATAGAATAACAGTAATATAAACAAGCAATAAAAAGTCTGGCTAGTGAATGGACAAGAAAACCTAAATGGAACCCTAGAATCTAAGCTAAATGTAAAAGTCGGCTCTCTTGAAATGGTGAAAGGCTCCTCTATTTATAGATGCTGAAAATCACTGATGCGTACGCATGCAAGCTCTCTATGCGTACGCATCTGTGCCGAAACCGCCTTTTGGGCGTGCCTCCCACGTCTAGATGCGTACGCATGACTTCACTGTTGCGTACGCATCTGGTCCAGCAATGGCCTTCTAGGTTTTGTTGCGATCCTTTCGTTCCTTTCGCTCTCTCCGGCCACTTCCGCTCCGAACTCCGCCTGTTAAATCCTGAAACACTTAAGCACACACATCAAGGCATCGTGCGGAATGGGAAACAATTCAAAACACAGTAAATATTGGTCGAAATAGCAGATAATTACAATTATAGCCCTAAGGAACTACTAAGTGCAATTAGACCTATTTTGCTAGTGTTTAAGTGATGAAAGAGTGATAATTAATCAATTAATGCAGTGAAATTACCCATCGGAACGGGTTTCATCAGGTTCGGTTGACGAAGAGAGAAATGAGTGGGTTTTTTGGAGTTATTTTTGGTAGTTTGTTTGTAAGAATGAAAAAGTGAAGTGTGAGTAGTTTTTGATGTACGAAGATATAGGAATAAATAAATTAAATAATTGGTGAAGGGAGGGAGAGAGTGCTACGGTTGAAGTGGGTAGCAAGGAAGAGAAATTTTCTTTTGTTTTTTGTATGAAGGAGTGATTAATTTTGGTGGTGTAATAGCTACGAAGCACAGACACTTCGTTGAATTGGCGTGTCCACGTGTCGGACACGTTTTGGACACAACACTCACTAACACTCGTCCGATACGCGTGTCTTCCGTGTCTCATTCGTGTCCTTAAAAAAATAAAAAAAATACCTCTTCGGACACACCTGACACTTCAAAATATCATCACGTGTCCGCATGTCCAACTTCATTTTTAACTTATATCTTAAAAATGAGTTTAAAAGTAGTATATATTCCTATTTCTTAAAATTAAAAATTATCTTAAATATTTTATATAATTAAAAAAAGATATTAAAAATACTTTAAAATAATAATTTAAATTTTAATATAAATAAAATATCAAGATATTATCATAATTTTGTTAAAAATATGTTGTATTTTTAATATATGCCGTGTCACCGTGCCATACTAAAAATTGAGATTGATGTGTCGCCGTGTCGCATGTCGTGTCGTGTCGTGTCCCGTGTCTATGTCAGTGTCAGTGTTCATGCATCATAATGTAATAGTAAAAGAAAATGATAAATAATAATTTAAATTTTAATATAAATAAAATAAAGAAGAGAGAAGTAGCTTTTGTAGTAGTAGAGGGCATGCAACCAATGAGAGAAGACTTTAGTGGAAAGTGTGTAAGAAAAAGTGAAAAAGTAAGAGAGAGAAAAGTATGAAGCATCTTCAAAGTTTTTAAGGGCATTCTAGACATTTTTGCTCCAAGTTTAGAAAGATGAATTAAGGTCACATACGTTTTCTAACGAAATACTATAATTCTACAATTTCGTCGTGATTGCCGTTTTACTGAAATTACGACCGAAAAACTCGCGACTAAATCGCGCGTCACTAAAAACAGTTTGAAATTCTCATCAAGAATTTCGCCACCGTCAAACTCCTAACTCGAGCTTAATTAAGAAATTATAATTTCCTACAAAAGGTATTTTATTCAATATCTTCCGTTTATTTTAAAGACGGTCAAAACGGTTAAACCGCCGCTAAAAAAACGTACTGTCGCTAAAAATAGAAAATTACAGAAACAGACAAATATCAAATTCAAATCACATAGCAAACATAATTAGGGTAATCACATCCCCTAATCACGCAAATAGTCATCAAACAAGCACGAAATCTTAGATAGTTATACGTTTCTGTCAGAAACGGCAAAGCAAAAAGACGAGGTCTTACATTTTCCAGTGTCGGCTAGGAGTGGGTTTGGTAAAGCTTTTTTGGTTAAGTGTCCATACTCTAAAAAAGCAGGAGACATCTATTTGCGTTTGGTAACTCAGAAAGTCAAGGAGTTTTTGCTCTAAGCTTTGACAGTCGAGGGTGCTTTTGAGAGCTCATAAGAGTAGCTTTTCAAAGCTAGCTCTGACTCCTCAAAAAGTAAAATGACAAATTAACATTATATTTTAATAAAAAAAATAATTTTACACCTCAATTAATTGTATTTAATTTTATATTAATACAAGATTTATTAACAATGGATCATTATAGTAATTTAATAATTTGAGAAAAACTATCAAATATATTTACCATACAATCACATGATTATTTTTCATTATTTTAAATTATAAATATTAGATTCTAAATTTCAAATTACCTAAAAGACAAGAATTTTACTGGAGTGGAGGACGCCAGCCAATAATTGGCACCCAAAGAGACATAAGAGTATTTTGGTGGAATTGTTAAGGTTTGGGAAGACCCCTAACATTTCATAGACTGAAAGAGATTTGTAGATCGTATTCCTTTGAGAATGATTTTATCTATGAAACCAAAAATTAATCTCGAATGGTGGAACGTAAATTGAGTTCTTGTGGTTTCGAGAAATTGTTTCTAAGGGTACTATAGGTGGTTTAGCTTTAGCTTGGAAGAACTCCAGAAAGCTATCAACGACGGCCTCTCGGAGCCCCAATATGTTTAAAGTTGGATCTCCTCAATTATGAATATTTGCCCAAAATGCCAAGAACCAAATGAGTTTTGTCTTCGTCATCGATATCAACCTTGAGTTTCAAAGATACAACTCTTCCTAATCTTCTTTTTTTTTTAGTATTTTTCTCTCTCTAAGTTTATTTAATATTTACCTCTTCAATTCTAGTGGAAATCTCGCTTTCTCTTACTTTGGTTGTCCAAGTTTAACTCAACTCATATGTATTTTTTTTTCTATTCAGGGAAATGAAATGCAACTATCTTTTATATATAAAAAAATGAAAACAAGGATTAAAAAAATAATTTTAACATTAACTTTTGAGGAATGCCATATAATTATCAATTTTAATTTATTTTAACTATTATTTAACCATCAATATTGAAAAATTTTAGTTTAAGTATGATATTAAATTACAAATTAAAGGTGTTGATTATTGATGGTTACAAGTGATTGCTAAAATAGATTAAAATTGATAGTTATTTAATATTTTTCTTAAATCTTTTGTAAAAATAAAAGTTAATTATTTATATATTTTCTTGAAAATAATTGGATCAGCACTGTAGCAGCCAATTTAACAAACACTACTATAGCAGATTTCACAACAAGCACAATGCAAAACCCCACTAAAGAAAAAACAATTTCTTTCTTTCCCTCTCATTTTAAACATCTTTCTTCTACCTGAATTTCACATGTTAATTGGGAGTCAGAGATATTCTTATTTTTAAAAATTTTGAATTTTTTTTCCCTTGTATTTATAAAGTAATTTTTAAGAATTTTGAATACTTTTTCTTATATTTATAAAGTAATAAATGTTGACTGTAAGATTGACTTTCGAAATTTTTGATTTTAGCCTTTAATTTCAATATTTTCACCGAAAAAATATCTCATTTATGAGCAAACTTATTAATTACTATTGGGGAAAGAATTTAATTTAATTTATTTTATTAAAAATAGAATAATCTTCTGACCTTCAATTTGAACCATTGGATCACACGCACGTAGCTTTCAGGAAACTTGATCTATTCTTTGTTATTACTTTTTAGTTGTATTCCTATTCCTATTCCTGGTCTTGATCGTCCTAATTTTTAATTCCTGATAGAATTTAACCATTTTTAGAATATAGAAAACGGTTCAACTATAGATAGTCATTTTTCAAGAAAATAAAAACAAAAATAAAATAAAATAAAAAAGAGGAAAGAAGGTTCCACTATTGTTTTGCTATAATAAGGGGGAAGCCTCTCTTTCCTTTCCTGAGATCCATAAACAGCATTCCAGAGTGACAAGGTTCTCTCTTTCTTTCTCTCATCTGTTTTGTCTTAACAACCCAAAAAAGGATCTCATAATGTTTTTTTCCATTATTAGTAAGTCTTTTTTTTCATTTTTATTTCTTTTATGTTAATCACTGATCTTAGATATCTCTGAACCGTCTCTGCTAGATTAAAATTAAATCTCATCAGGAGAATAATCAAATAAAACTCTTATCCTAAATCACTAAGAGCTAGCTAGCCTTTTTCTTTGTTTGTTTTAATTTTCCATTTTTTTCTGGGTTATCTTTTCACCAGATCTGAAACTGCTTCTTCACTATTAGGGTTTTGTTGACTTCGAAATTATTATTACTTCTTTTAGTGAAAACAAATCATATTGAACCCGGAATTTCTTTGTTGATTTTCCACGGTATGCTCATATCCTCAACCTCAACCTGACCTATAACACGCTAATTCGTCGTGGATCGAAATTTTATTTAAGAGTAGTTTAACACTGGTTAATAAGTTGTTGTATTAAACCCAGTAATTCTTATATATCTATATAATATATATAATTTTTGTATATTTATATTATTATTATTATTATTATTATTATGAAAGGAGTTTTTATTTTTCTTTTCCTTGAATTTTTTTTAATTTTTTTGATAGAAAGGTAGGTAGAGTTGAATCAAGATGGTTCGGCAGAAGATAAAGATAAAGAAGATAGACAACATAACAGCGAGACAAGTAACGTTCTCAAAGAGGAGAAGAGGGATCTTCAAGAAAGCACAAGAGCTTTCTGTTCTTTGTGATGCTGATGTTGCTCTCATAATTTTCTCTGCCACTGGGAGGCTTTTTGAATATGCTAGCTCCAGGTATAAATCTTCATGATTATTAATTACTATTATATTATTATTTTAATTTCCCCTTTTCATTTTGGTGAACTCAATTTATCGTATTCTTGTGATGGTTTATCAATGAAATGAAGATGTACTGCTGCAATAAAAATGTTAGTTCTGTTAAAAAGAAAATAAATAATCTATAAATGTATATATAATTAAATATACAAAATAATATGCACACGCAAAAATACAAATAAATACCAAATCACTTAATATGTATTTGTATAATTAAATATAGAAAATGATATGTGCTGTTCAATTTATTTTAATATATATTTTAATTATTGGACAAAAGAAATTATTAATTTTAGTGTACATATATATCATGAGTGTTATATAAATACATATAATAGTTTCTTCAAGAAAAAATGAAAAATTCTGTTATTGTACGGACACTTGGAATATAATTGAATTGATTATTTTTGTGAAAAATATATAAATTTTTATCTGTCTTTTAATCATAAGAAGTTGAAGACAAAGGTTGAGGAGATGAACTAATGGATATCCATTTATGGAACACAAATAATGATCTGGATATGTGGCCTCACTGTACGGAACAATTTTTCTTCTGTGATGACTGATGAGTCATGAGTCATGAGAGAGAAAGAGGGGGGTAGCTATGAAATATGAACTAAGCTTAACAATCTAAGATCGAATAGAAACCTTGGATCACACCCTAACATTTTTTATTAGTTTAATTTTATTTTATTATAGTTATCATTTGAGCTTCTTTTTCTGGATTTCATTAACCTGTGATTGTGACTGCAGATAAAGTTTAACTAAAAAATTTATAAAATGCTAGCTCATGCCTCTTATAGTCCTACTATCGTATAGTATAGGTACCTAGTACCTATTGCGTATTTAAAAAGAAAAAATTAATTAAAAATATTAATAAAAAATGGTTTTATTATTTTATATTTTTTAATTATCATTAAAATAATTTAGTGATAGTAAATATCATAAATATTTAATTAAAATATTATAAGTGAAATTTGAATTCTAGACTTTTTTTATTAAAAACCTCATTATTTATTATTTTATCTACCAAATATTTTTTTATTAAATATATGAAAATAATTCATTATATATATATTAGTACAATTAAAAGTTTTATTTAAAATAATTATGTGAATATGCATTAAAATATAAAATAGATGAATAGTTTAATTCATTTTTAATATATATTTAATATTTTAATGCATATTATACATTAATAACGGGATTAGTGAATAATTTTGATCTATAATTGCAATATAGGTCTTCTTGGCATATCAATAACAAAGCATGACACTCTAGTATTTTCCATCCTTTTGTCCAGTCAATATGACGTTAATGATCTAAATGGTATAAAATATTAGAAAAATTTTAAATATATCGAAACACCGATATTTTATTAATTTTTAGTCGTTAATCTTATTTATGTATATATTATATATTTTTTAACAGTTAAAAATCAATAGAAAGCATGAGTGTCCTAAGTATATTTAAGACTTTTTATATAATACAAATATGAATTTTACATCTAAAATTATAGGAAAAATATATCTTTAAAAATAAAATTAGGAGTATAAATATTTTTGAATGTAGCAATAAAAAAGAAATTAAATTTACCTTTAATAAAATTATTTATAAAAAGATTTTCTTGTTTGGTACAAATCACAAAATGATGGGCCCTGCTAATATATGCTTCTGATAAAACTCCCATCACACACGTCTGATGACTCTGATCTCTACTTTATTTCATTTTTGGCGTGTGATTTTGTTGTGTGGTCCTCCTCTTGCTTGCCATAATTCTTCTCGTACTGTCACCCAAAAAAAGAAAAAAAGAATTCTTCTCGTATATTAGATAATAATGGAGGATAACAGTTAACAGAATAGTGATTTTGTTTTCTTTATTAAAACGAACACTGGAAAGCCAAGTTTTTTTGTTTTGTTGAATGAGCAATTTCTGTCTTTGTTAACAAATTAAAAAATCAAAAAAAAAAATTACTGGTAAAAGGTTGAAGACGCAAATTCTATAAACTGGGTAGTGTATTCCTTTAATATATATATACGTATATAATAATTATTGTTTTTATAATAATTTTATTTGCATGCCAAAATCAACAATTATGTATAATTGTATAAATATATATAGTTTAATTTATGTTCGGTGTATATTTTATATTTCAATATATATTATACACTTATAGCTGATTTTAATATACACCTAGCATAACCTTTAATAAAGCATCATATAATTAGGTGGGTACTTATAATAAATATTTTAAATTTTTTTTTAATTTTAATTATTGAATGATAAATTGAATAGCTAGATTCTAGTATGTTATAAAAATATTATTTTTTAAAAAACGTTACTATTTCTTTTTAAAATGTGACTTAAAGATCAAATCTTCGTGAAAAGATTATTTTTATATTTTCATGGAAGTAGATGCCTATAGTTATTATGGTGAGCAGCTACACACTAGTCGGCCTATGAAATAAAACATTTATTTTGTTTTATGTTAGTTTAATCAAACCTTACTTCCAAAGGTTCAACCATAAATATCTCGGACTTATTCCAATACAGCTAATATTAACATCATATACAAGAGTGGCACTTAATGAGATTTGGTCTATCCAGACATTCATGTTCGAAAGCCTTTGTTTTTCAAATAAGAAAATTCTATGGATTTGATCAGTTTCATTTTTTATAGACAGAATCCTCATACTAGAGCATACGTGAAACTAGTGGTTATACAAAAAAATTAGTTTAAAACTTAACTGAAACTGAATTGAAACTATTTTAAATAAATCGATTTTTTAAGAAGATAACTAAATTGTAACTACAAATTTTTTAACAAACCAATTCATTAAAAGCCAATTTCTTATGATTTGGTTTAGTTTAAAACTAAAGATACTGGCTTCTAATTAGAGTGATTTAATTTGTGTGTTTGGATTGTCATTTAGAACATGAAAAATATTTCTTGAACGTTTTGAGTTTTTGATTGGCTACTTTTTTTTTTTTTTGTGAATACAGATGTGATTTTGTACTCAAACTTAAGAAGTAAAAAATTGATAGTCCAAAAAAAAAAGTAAAAAATTGTAGCTTTTACATTCACTACTAATAAGCATTCAACCATCTACTTTAGAAATTTATTTTCTTTCTACTAACTCAATCCTTTAAACATGTTATTATTTTATTTATCTAGTTTTTATTATTTCTCTTTATATGGGTTTATTTTCTAAAAATCAATTTTGGTATAGAAATGTCAAATATAAATCATATTGGCACAAAATAACTTCTACCCAAAATCAATTCTATAGAATTAAGCTCGTTTAAATTTCATTTTTATCCAAACACAAATGTGTTGCTTCCAAATAAACTTGTGAGAGAGTGTGTTATATATAAAAGCTAGTTTTATATATAACAAATTAATTTTAGTCCAAAAAATCATTTTAAATTGGTTTTAACTGGTACATTATATTATAAACTGATTTTAAACTAGTTTGCTGTATGAGAAAGCAGTTTGGTTCAGTTTCACTTCAGTTTTTGTAAAAACTGAATCTGAATCATGCACACCCTTACATGAAACTTAGATAGCAAAGATAGGCATACTAGAAAATCAATTTTTCAGAGAAAAAGAGAATTTTAGAAGATATTCATGGTGCATATTTCACAAGAGATTTTTATTAGTGAGTTTAGTTTGATAACAAACATAAAGGTGGCCTCCTTATATAGAGGTTTCATGTAGACAGAAAATCAAAGCAGGAAAATACAAAGCAAACACATGGCGGCAGATAAAGATAAAAACCTTATCAACAACCTTATCAATTACATTATTACATATAGACAGGGAAATCTAAATAGACCAATAAGATTCACACATGTAGCTGATAAGGATAAGGATCTTATCAACTACATTATTGCACTAAAAAATATATAGTTGCTTGATTATGGATGGAGTGGGATCTAGGCATCAAAGTGATCATTTAGTGATGGCTCGTGTCATTGGAGATATATGTATATTCTTCATCATGTATTCCGAAGTAATCCTTTGGATAATGATATTTACCACGCTCATATGCAAACAATAAATCTTCATCAATACCTGCATTTACATTGGTTGGACTTGACAAGACAGGATAAACTATTTCTCTTGTTCATCGTATGACTCATAAGGGTCTTGAAACAATGGTCTTCCACTTTTCCCCATGGGTCTTAGCTTTGGGATTGCGTCTCTTCTTCATACCTATTTGTGATTGATGTTGTGAGGAAATTGGAATGAAATTTCTGTAGTGGTATGGATAGATGTGATGAGCTGGCTTCTTCTTAAGCAATAGAGAGTCCTTCGACAACACTTGTCGAGATGTCTATGTCTGAATTATTACAGAATGTAAGATGTTTAGCAAGATTGTTGAGAGGGGTTCTCTCATCAGTAGGCCACATATTTAAATACCCTATAATATTGATGTCAGTTTTCATATAGGGAATTATAATGAAAATGTCTTCTAAGAATAAAGAAATAATAGAACTTCTATTTTTTGTTATACGAGACATTCCAGATATTCTGAATGTCAATTGTTGTGTAATGCTATACTCTCTAGACTGATATTGGGGCAAACATAGTTAGGAGTTAGATCAGGTAGGGTCCTAATTGCTCTTGAGCTTGATCATATAGCATTTGATACATGGAAATGGCATGAATAATTATGGCACATGTGTATCCAAGAGAGAATGCTCATATATACCATAGCATTTCTTCAGGAACAGATTCTCGTAAGGTGAGTCAATAATAAACTGTAGAGGGCTTGGTGTGATTTGTGTTGTAAGGAAAATCATGCGTAACCAATAGAACAATGATTGACATGGTAGACTTTTCAGTTCAAATGGTTTCTTTGGGTTGGCTAAGAAAGGAAATGGTCTTAGGTGTATCTTGTAAAACTTGTTATATAAAGGGCAATCTATGACAGGAAAGGTGGCTAGGTTTGAAATCTTCATGGTTAGGATGTGAAGTATTTTTGATAGAGGATCTTTATTGGATCAACAAAGATAATCAATCATTGTGTTCATGTTTCCTTTCCTTTAATATGTTTAAATATGAATATATAACGAGAAAACCAGTCTTTCCATATTAGAAGTTGTGAATCTGGAAGTGTCTTTCCTTTGGCATCTAGCATGGATGGAAAAGATGTGTTGTCCATTAACACAATAAAGTAGTAAGGACTTAAAATGAAAGCTGAATTTTCTGATCCTTCTTTTGACTGCAAGGATCTCTTTTTATGTAGCATTGTAATATTTCTCAGATTCTTTGAACTGTCCACTAGCATGCACACAGTAGTGTCTTTTCTCATCAATCTATTCCAAGAGAACAACTTCAATTCCTAGAAATTGTCACTAGCATAAGTCTACAGAATGTGTTGTCCTTTGCTAGGAATCTTCAAAGGAGGAGATTTCTGGGCCACTTCCTTCAAATGCTCAATAACTGCTGTTTGTTCAGGGCCCCAAGGTAGGGGCTGCTTCTTGAGTAGTTTTGATAACTAGCTTGTGTGTTTGGCCACATCCTAGATAAAGTTACAGATGTAGTTTACTTTTATCAAGAACTATTGGACTTGCTTTATCGACAAGTTATCGTCAGGAAAGTTTAATAGTTCTTTGGAAATATATTTTCTTGGTTCATAAAATCCATTGTGAAAAATCATTCCCAAAATTCAATTTGGGCTTGTCCAATGTGACTCGTTTTTTCTGATAGCATAATCAAATATTTTCAACAAGTGTAGCAAATTAGACCAAGAGTGCTTGATGAGTTGGGCCATCTTTTGTAAACAGGAGAATGCCATTTATATAGATAAGAGTAAAATGAAGTATAGGTTCAAATGCTCCGATCATGGGTAGAATGAAGTATAGGTTTAAATTTCATGGGTAGATTTGTCAGCGTTCTAAACTTTCATGAGTAGAAATTGTTGTTTTTCTTTTTAAGTCCTTACCACGTTATTGTGGAAATGGACAACACATATTTCTCATCCATGCTAGATGCCAAAGAAAAGACACTTCAAGATTCACAACTTATAAGATGGAAAGACTGATTTTCTCGTTATGAATTCACAGTTAACACTTTAAAGGAAACCAGAATACATTGATTGATTATCTTTCTCAACCCAACAAAAACCTTCCATCGAAAATACTTGATATCCTAACCATGAACACTTTAAAACCAGCTACCTTCCCTTTCCAGATTTTTCTAAAGATAATATGTTTTACAAGACACACCCAGGACCATTTTCTTTCTCAACCAACCCAAAGAAACCATCTGAAGTGGAAAGTCTAGCACAACAATTATTATTCTATTGGTTACATAGCCTTTTTCTAGCTACACATATCACACCAAGCCCTCTACACTTCTGTATTGACTCACCCTTCTGCACCATCTCAATCATACGAGGATCAATTCATGTAGAAATGTTATGGTATATATGGGAATACTCTGCTTAATACACTTGTGTCATAATTATGCCTTCCCTTTCCATGTATCAAATGCTATGTGATTGAGCTCAAAAGCAATCAGGATCCCACCTTATCCAACTCTTGACTACGTTTGCCCCAATATCAGTCTGGAGAGGAAAGTTTTATACAGTAATTGACACTCACAAGATATGAAATGTCCCTTATAACAAGAAACAAAAGTTCTATTGTTTCCTTGTTCTTAGACAACATTTTCATTACAGATCCCTATATGAAACCTCTACATGAAAACTAACATCAATATTGTAGGGTATTCAAAGATGTGGCCTACTGATGAGATAACTTCTCTCAACAATCTTGCTAAATATCTTACATTCTGTAATAATTCAGATATAGACAGACATCTTGACAAGTGTCGTCGAAGGATTCTCCATTACTCAAGAACAAGCCAGCTCATCACATCCACCCATAACACCACAGGAATTTCATCCAATTCCCTCACAACATCAATCACAAATAGGTATGAAGAAGATACACGATCCCATAGCCAAGAACCATGGGGATGTTCACTCTCTCAAGACCCTTTGAGTCATATGATGAACCAGGAGGAAGAATTTATCTTGGCTTGTCAAGTCCAACCCATGTAGATGTAGGTATTTATGGATATTTATTGTCTGCACGCATATGAACGTGGTGAATATCATTATCCAGAGGATTGCTCTGGCATACATGATAAAGAGTATACAGATATCATCACTGATCATGAGTCTATCAATAAATGCTCACCTAGATGCATGGGTCCGACTCCATCCATAATCAAGCAAATGTATAATTATTAGTGCAATAAAGTAGTTGATAAGGTCCTTATCCTTATCAGCCACGTGTGTGAATCTTATTGGTCTGTTTAGATTTTCGTGTCTATATGTAATAATGTATTTGATAAGGTTGTTGATAAGGCTCTTATCATTATCTATCTACTACAAGTTTGCTTTGTCCGCTTTGATTTTCTGTGTACAAGAAACCTCTATATAAGGAGGTCATCTCTATGTTTGTAATCAAATCAAGCTCGCTAATAAAAATCCCTTATGAAATATTCCACTATGAATACCTTTTAAAATTTTCTCTTTCTCTAAAAACTTGATTTTCTAGTATACCTATTTTTGCTATCTAAGTTTCACGTATGCTCTAGTCTTACCTCTAGTATGAGGATCATGTCTATCAGAATTGAAACTGATCAGATCCATAGGATTTTCTTATCTGAAAAACAAAGACAGTCAAACAAGAATGTCTGGATAGACCAAGTTCCCTTGAGTGCCACTCTTGAATATGATGTTGATGTTGGCTGTATTGGGATAAGTTTGAGACATTCATGGTCGAACCTTTGAAAGTATAGTTCGATTACTATGGATCACAATGATGTTGCACAAAAGATGTTAGTGTTAGTGTTGATGAAGCTACTAAGCTCATTTGATACTGATTGGACAATATTAATTGTAGCTTCCATTCGCATGACTTCACTTGTCCCTAGTATATTATAAGAAAAAAGTGGCACGATTATATAAGGGAAGAAAAATGGGTTCATTAGCATGTATCATTCAGTAGAAAACATTTCTTGAAAAGTCACCCTGCCTTGTTGCAATAGGTAGGACAGACATTAGACTCTAGATTTCTCACCAGTGGAAATATTCAGTTGAATCAATTCAAGGATTTAGGGTGTTGACACGAAAGTCGACTACAACAAAAATTACAGAGTTGAATTTCACAGTAACACAAGAAAACAGTCATAACAAATCATAGATATTGATGATATGGATAAGGTAACATTTAAGTCTGAAACAAATCTGCTGGCATCTCATCGCAATCTATCAAGATATTTGTAGTGTTCCGAGTTTGTTGGGTCTTCCGGAGAGGCACATTGGAAGTTGGCAACATTTATTTGTTTATAGAACATCTATTCAAAGCGATGAATTGCAATGAGGGTGAAAAGTTAGCAAGAATCTTTAAATAATAGTAGAAAATTGACTTATCAAGAAAATTAATTTTTCTCGTGTCCTATACAATTTTGATCATGTCAGCTTCCTGCCTGATTATGTCAACAAATCCCATGTTCTTAAAGAATTAAGATTGTTATTTGCTATATTAGCAATTTTATTATTGACAAACAACATTAGACATATCTTCAAATATGGGAGGAAGACCCTGTCCAAAAAAAAAAGAAAAAACATAAGGGATAAAAACTTTGAACACTATCAATTTGACCTTCAAAGTAATTGAAACTTGAAACCTCCTTCTTTCTCTCTTTAATTCAACACCTTCTATTTCTAGCAATGGCATGCTATATTCACAAAAGACACAATAAATTAATAATAAAGTTGCATAATAACAATTTCAACTGCTAGCATAAAGTTGCATAATCAAGTAATCAAGACTCAAGCATTAACTTATCCTCTATCATCAGGACTCTTACTCTCAAATCTCTTAATTCAACCCCAACTTCAAGGTATTTCATTTCAGTTATTAATGTACTACTCTATATATGTAGATTTGACTCTAATATTTAAAAAGCATGAACAAAATAATGAGAAGAATAAGTTAGTAAAGTTAGCAATGGTTGCCCTCACTGCTGGAATCTTAACAGTGGAATCCGTTAATGTTAATGAATCAAAGATAGAATTAAGTTAACTAAAACCAGCTCAGGGCTTGAAAATTCAAACCTTATTTCAAGTGCTTGGTGGTGCTGGTTCATGGCCACTATTAGCATCCGGAACCTAATAAATACAATGATGTCAAATAAATACATATATAATAGATAATTTGCAATGCATGACAAATTTTAAACTTCAAAAATAACCTGCATAAAAGAATTTTCCATAGAAGAACTTGTTGACACAAATTTGCACGAAATTTGTCTCATACAAGATAATTCAGTTAGTATTTTATCTTGATTTTCTTTCATCAACTTGATTTTCTCTTCATGTTTCTCCTTTAGCATCTTGATTTCTTGCTCTAATTTCTGAGCAATTTCGTTAGCTAAAATATTTGAAGCAGATTTACCAAAAGATGCTTTATTACCCCCACAATAAAGAAAGTATTGGACCGAGTTTTAAACTACGAACATAGCCACTTTTATCACTCCCTAGCACTTGGGAATAAAGATCTTCCCAAGCAACATCATTATTAGAATGTTCATTAGATTGGTGCTGGTCATTTCTCAACCTCTCTTCAATTAGTTCCTATATAGAAAATATCATCTCAGACTACTTAGTATAATTATAAACAAGACAAGAAAAATAACGGGGATAAAACACATAAATGATTTCAGCCAGGTTCAATTAGAGAAGAAGACAAGATACACACTCATAAATTCATAAATTTTACCACTGCATTGGCTGACTCTTCATCCAATGGCCTACCATCCTTACGCCTTTTATGAATTTTTTAAAAAAAAATCTCTGCTAGTGAAGGCTCGATTCCATCTACAGCCTAACAAAATGACAATGTCAAACAATTTCCATGTAAAATGAAGATCAGCCATGAAATTGCACTATGTTAATACTAATTTCACATTACTAGCAGTGAATCATTGACATCAGATCACCAAGATTAGTTTATAACCACAACTATAGTTCTTAGCAACTGACTCTTTTGCAAACAGAGAATCAATTTCCTCTAAATGGCTATTGTACTTGAGAAATAATCTCAAACACCACAGGAGCATTCCCAAATGGCTATAATTAAGAAAATGATCTAAACACAGAATACAAATCAGTCTTCACAAAATATTAAATGATATTTATTACCAATTCATCCGTCAATGTTGCAATGCTTTTTTATCCTCCGGCGTGAGGCATTTTTTGCTTTCCCCTATTAATCTTATTTATTTACTTGGGTATGCTTCTATGATAACAACAGACAATATGAGATCAGCCTGGATAACAATGAATAAATAAATAAATAATAAATAAATTATATTTTGGTGTTATTTAAGGCTTTTAAAATACATTTGCTTTATCGAAAAACCAATGTGATACAAGACCAATCCATTGGTCCTTTGGGATTCGTTTAGGTCTATTCCTCAATAAAGCATCTTTTGTCTTGTATTGTCCCAAATAACTCTTTAGTTCACATTTGTAATCTTTCTATTTGTTCCCAATTGATACTTTTACAAATTCTTCACCATGTATTAGAATAGAAAACTTCTTGTACAAAACATTCAAGCAAATGGATTAGTGAATCAAATTAAATTAAATTAAATTAAATTAACAAATAGTAATAAGTTCTTACTCTCACAATTTCCAGCAACTTATTTTTCTTCTCTTTATCATAACATCTCCAATCGTCAATGTTTAAAGGCATTATTGAGAAAGTTCTAGCTAGAATACCAAAAAAACTAGCAAGTTTTCGGCCTTCTTTTTTAATAACTTGGTTGCCCTTGTTGAATTGCACATCAATTGTCTTTATAGTAATTTAGTGGCAATAGTAACAATAGCCATTATAGTATATGATATAGTGTCAAATATACAATAGTCACTAAAACATCATGAGTTAAATAATAGAAATAATGGTCATTATCTTATTGCCACTAAAAGTTTGTTATTAAAAATCATTTTTCTTATAGGGAATGAATAAAATGTTTTAGAAACTAATTTCAAAATCAAATTATCTTTCAAGGATGAATTTGAACATATATTAACTTTTACTTACCGATATTTTTTCTTGATTATAATTTTTTTGCCGCTCTTTTAATTTCACGGGATCTACATTTTATTTTTTAGTGAATTACCAATTTAGTTATTAACAATACAAATTATCCAACAACTTTTTATTATAAATTTCAGGAAAAACAATCCACAGAAGTTTCACCTACTTTCTTTCATGATAATGAACAATTTGTCATCGTTATTATGATTTGTCATGAAACTACATACTTCTTCCAAAAAAATTAAGTTAATAAGAAAATATAATGATATGAATAGTTATATTTCTTACACTCCCATCACTGCAAGTAACATCTCCTTTTCTTTGTTTTTATTTTTATTATATTAAATTCTTTCTTTTAGAGTTCAACAATGATCGAATTATAAACCTATATTATACAAGCTCTGATACTAAGTCAAAATATTATTTCTTCTAAAAGTTTAAATTAATAAAAGAAAGCAACATGAATCTTTTAACACCATTCACATTATCGCCTACACTAGATCAAACAAATTCTCACTCTCTTTTGGATTGCCCGAATACGTCATAGTTCATACCACTACTACGAATCGTATGTACGTGACCTCTAATAGCCTATCAACTTCATCAATTTTATTAGGCTATACTAATATGATGATATATATAGTATCATAAAATTAATGTATGTTAATATGGTGATTATTATTATGGTAGCTACGGGATTATACAATTTTAGAACTATAAAAAAGTTTTTTTTCCCCTAAAATTAAAGTAATTTTTAATATTTAAAATACACCTTTTTTTTTAAATTTAGGAATAAAAAGTAAAAAGTGTTGAAAAATGTAAAAATGTGATTTTAATTTTAAAATTGTGGATTATTATTGTTGTTTAATTTACTAAAATTTGAACAATTCTGAATACTAATTTTCACAAATAGTTGATGAGTATGTAGCTAGACAACTTTTCACAATTTAAAATTTATTCACATGTTAATTAATTCTACTAACTTATTAATTTCATGCTCAAGATGAAGCAACAATTTATTTCCTCTTCTTGTTGTATATATATGTACCAACATGAAATGGCCTGGTGTGTAACTTTGTGATTAATCATTCATAACTTTATAAGTTGACCTTATGTATGGTTTAAATTTCGTTGATATATAAAGTATGAAGGACATAACTGCAAGGTATGCCCAGCACACGCATGAGATAAGTAGATCAACTGACAGAGCCCTAGAACTGCAGGTAATAAAAAAGTCTCTCTCATTTTCTTAATTATATTTTGTGCACGTAAAAAATCAACCATATATAATAATATATAATGTTTAATTTATTTTTATTTTCAATGTGTATTTTATATTTTAATATGAATATCATACGATGAATTGCTAATTTTTTTTTAGATATAGTTCTGTTAAATACAAATATAAACACAATCACTTAATTTACTTAAAAATTAAGTGTGTAAATACAAATATACACTATCAATATATTAAAATTAAACTCTTATTGTTATTAGTAGCAAATTCATTCAAAAGTTAAATTCTTTAATGGAGAAGCCATTTTAAAATTTTATTATAACATTAGAGATGCTTTTAAAAAGGAAAGAAATTTTTAGAAAATGATTTCGGTTTCAATAAAAAAAATTGAGGATCACAACAGTGTTTTACTTGTTATAAAATTTTCAAATATTACAATTGAGATGAGTTATTGTTATATATGTTTGCTTTGAAATTATTTCGGATGAGAACTAATGAAAGTCACATTGATATATAGTAGGATTTATAACATTAATGAAATTAACTTATAAGTTTCATATTATTAATTCATTTCAGCAGCTGGAGAATGTCAATAACGATGAATTACTTACGGAAGTTGCTAATAGAACTCACGAATTAAGGTATTTTTTCTTAACTTCATTAGTAAAATATAAGAAAATTAAACTTATTGTGCATAATTAAGATCCATTACTTTTTTTTTTTTAATGTATGTACTGTATTATGACTAGGCAGATGAAAGGTGAAGATTTTCAGGGGCTGAGCCTGGAAGAATTACTCCAACTTGAGAAAGCACTTCAAACAGGATTAAATCGGGTGATCGAGACAAAGGTAGACATTCATGCATGAATCTGCACTTACATGTTCTTGATTAATTATGATTATTTGTTTAATTAATTATATCCGATGTTGGATCGTAATTTAATGCAATGATATACAATATATGTTATTATTTGCATTCAGGAAAAGCTTATCATGGATGACATTGCAGCACTTCAGAAAAAGGTTTGTTGTAATAACTACTTAACTTATATAAACAATATATTATTTCCTTTTATATATGTTGGTCAAATTTGTGGAGATTTTGGTTACTATAATTTCACCAAATTGAAAATTTGGTCCTTATATTTTTTCTTTTTAATTAAGTCCCTAATGCAAAATATTAAATTTTATAATTAAATCCTTATCGTAACAAAAACGTTCAATATTTGGTAGAACTATAAAAATTAATAGAGTAATTAAATCTAATATTTAAAATTAATATCAAAAGTGGGTCTTAGGACCTATCTATAAAAATATATATATATATTAACTACTATTTTGATCTTGCTTATGATTTTGATTGAAAATTAAAATTATTCCTAATTTTTTTTAGTTCAAAATAATCCATAAAATTTATTTTATAATTTAAAATCGTCTTTTCGAATCAAAAATTTTTTAACGACAAAATTGTATGTACCTTAAAAATTATATCACATTCCTCTTCTTCCCTTTTCATGGTAACCACCACTAACTATACCAAAAATTTTCGAATAAGTAAAGAATTCTATATTTAAGTGATTCAATAAAATTAACAATGTTGGATCTGAAAGAAGTTTTCCCTTAATTAAAAATATTATTGAAAGTTATCATGCATGTAGAGGGAAATAATGGTGGTAGAAGTGACGTAACTCGATTATAAATTTTATTTTTAATTAGAAACATTTTGAAATCGGATGGATGATTTTAAAATAAAAGTAAACGTTTAGAATAAGAAAATATTAAAGACAATTTTGATTTTTAGTTAAAATTATATAGACCAAAATAATACCACTCAATCCTAAAAAAAATAGTTTAAAAAAACAGAAATTATATGTCTTTAGAACAAGGATCAAATATGTTATAAAAGCTAAAGCATGCAAAATTTGTGATTCTGAATTTTCTGATGATCTATATATGATGTATGTAAAAGTGTAAAACTAACCTTCTGAGTGTTTTTTCTTTTATTTTCTTTTTATTGAAAAATAACAACAAAAATTTTTTTGTTGGCCTTGTTAACTTCGGCAACAAATAAAGAGCGCGGAATTAGAACAAGAGAACAAGCAGTTAAAGCAAAAGGTACGACAAATCACTTTTAGCCAGTATTTTTATTCAGCATTCTATCTTCTTTATTCATTGGCCCAATATTTTATTTTTAGTAAGAATTTTCAAAATTAATGTTTAACCTCTTTCATTGCACAAAGCTAACGAGCTAATAGCCATTGTGGTTGTTGTTGTTATTATTATTATTAAAAAGATGGAGATGGTGAAAGTTCAGAAAAGTGTATTAGTGATGGATTCAGGGGATACTGGAATGCAAGAAGTGGTGTCATCGGAATCATTAAATAATGCATGCAGCTGCATCAGTAGTTGCGCTCCTTCTTCTCTTGAAGATGATTCCTCTGATACATCTCTTAAGTTAGGGTAAGCCCAACTATTTTCTTTTTCAGTAATTAAGAAAGGAGTAATATACTTCATAAATCTCCCAATGATTTTTTATCACAACATTTTGTTTTTAATCATCAACAAATTTTAAATGCTATATTAATTTTCTAATAATCTTTTATTTTATTAAACAAATAAATGAAATTAGTCATTATTATTATTTAACATGACATAACAGGTAGACTGTAAAAGTAGTTTTTAAATTTTTTATATCAGTCTCTTCATGTAAACAAATAATTTAATATAAAGACTAATTTGTCTAGGATGAAATAAAAATTAGGGGATTGATCTGATAATTAAAATTTGTTAAACACTAAAGTATTGAACTAAACTTTTTAGAAACCGGTCACCGGTGTTTTTGAATATTAACTCAGCTTAATATTCATAATCACAATAAAGAATATAGAGATAAATAAAAAATATTATGTTTTTAAACTAAAAAATTTATTATTTGGACCAATAAAAACAAAGTTGCTTGAACTAACCAAACACTAATTTTCACTTGTATATATATGTTTTAAAAAATGTAATTTTATCTTTTCAGGTTGCCCTTCCGTAATTGAAAGAAACGGATGTGACACCCAAGGATTCTTGTTTTTAAAAGTTTGACCCACTATTAGAGTTTTATTATTGCATCAGAGGGCCGAAGTAAAAAATGGTTGATTGAACAGTAAAATTTCATTGCTTGGGGTTAAGTAAATTTCTTTCTACTAGCTAGCCATCAGATAATCCAAACGTAATTTCTAATGTAAGCCTTTATCAAATGTACGTGAAGCATGCATGCATGCGGTAGAATTCTAGAGGCAATCACTGAAATCTCTTAATTTCTTCATAAAGTTAATGCAATTTGTGTTATTATGTATGAATTGAAGTTTGTAATTTTTTTCTATCTACACATAAAGTTTGTAAGTTTGTAATTTCCTCATCAGGTGCTCAATCTTTTTTCCAATAAATATCATGCTATGATTTAGAGGAGTAGGGAAGCCATATAGATATTTAAAAGAGCTATCTAGGATATGTGGTGTTTGAAATCTTCTGTGGTTGTTAGATTATCGGGGTATAGGAGGATAGGTTGTCCGTGGTAAAGAAGCCTGTAATGTAACAGACTTTAAAGATATAGGCACGAAGGCTAAGTTGGTTAGGTGAACAGATTGTTGTTGTTGGTCTTCTGATCTTGAAACCTTTAGAAATTAAAGAAACTGAATAGGTACCGCTTTGTTCAATAGTTGAATGGTTTGGAAGATATGGTGCTGCATTATGGACGACTTTTGCATCAATAGGGTTTGGCCTGGCATTACGAATGTGGTGTTGACGTTCAAGTGTTAGAGTTAGTCATATATTTTTTAGAGTAAAAAGAAGAGGGAAGTTAATAAGATGAGAGACTCATTTACTTGACATCTTAAAGTTTCCATTTGAATGTGGTGTCTTCTCATTTTATGTTTTCTCATTTGGTTCCTCATCGAAGTCTCCTCGACGATTTTGCTTTCCACGGTGGCCCAACATGTAGTTGGGTATTGGACGCATGCGGTGTAGCAACCAAAGAAGGAACTAGGATTGATATTGAGATTCTGTAAATGTTTTAGATTGTAGAAGATATGTGGTGTTATCTTTTATTTTTATTTGTTAGTATGTGTTTTCTTTTGGTTGTTTGTTCTTGTTTTTTCAACCCTTTCATGTCCCAAATTTGGAAAAACTTTGTGAAATTGTAACTCATTGAAAAAAGAAAAGAATAGCTAGGGACTTAGTTTTGTGATTTCAGATGGCTTCCATGGAGGTACATAAAAAGACACCCTAACGTTCAAGTTTGTAACAATCTAAAAGATATTAGAATTATTGTGAATTCTCCTATTTATACTTATCAAATCTAAGATGGCAATGATTTGATTTCGAATTCGTTGGGATTACATTGAATCTTTCCATTTTTGCTACTAGGGCTGACATAAGGTGCATGGCTTGAATAGTAGAAGATTTTAGTCTTGTCCTTGATTGGGTCTTTAGGCCGGCCTCATGTATTCGGCCCATAGTGTTGGCAGCCCTGTAATATCAGGATGCAGATTATTAAAATTTAAAATTGATTAATGTTGGCTGGTTAAAAATTGATTCTGCCAACAAAGGTTGTGAGGTATCAGCTCATAACCCACAAGTTCGTGAGTTCGAACTCCGCTGCCGATATGAGCACCTTGTTGGTAGGCGATCTGTAAGTACCTCTGTAAGCGTTTATAGAGCCGTTGGTCTAGTGGTCAGCTCACTAGTTCGCTTAAACAAATGTTGTGGGTTTGAATTCCGTTTTGTACATGTAGCAACTCATTGACCAACAGGAGATCCTTAAATGGAGTTCAGATCCGTGGATAACAAAAGATTAGGAGTGAAAATTTTCCCACAAATATCAATTTGAGGGACCAATTAGGTCACACCATGCAAAATGCAAATTTTACAAACCAAATTATAAGGTTTTTTTTTTATTATTCAATGAAAGCTTTGTAAGTTTTAGTTGTTTGCATTGTCTTGTCACAATCTCTTTCAATATATTTTTTAAATTTTTTCATAAATTCCTACCATAGAATCTCTCTATCTCAAAATAGCTTTCATCCTCTAGTTTTCCTCGTCCACATATATATGAACTTACAATAACTAATTTGCCTTTTCTTCTCCCCTTTACTTTTCTAAATGCCAATAACAAAAATAATAATTAGAAAAACCACTAGCTTAACTCTTGCGCATGACATGGGTGGTACCCTTTCATTGAAGCCAATATTCAACATCACATTTCCTTTTGTCCTCGTCACCGTCACCACCACCTTTACCCTCATTGACCCCTTCATCGTTGCCAATGCCGACATCTACGATTCTAGAGAAACCCCTCCAACTTTTCCCACTGACAATAATATTATATCAGCAAGAAACTCCAACGACCCAAATAGAAAATCAGAGCCATTCAAGCCAAGCACGATCATCGTGGTTAGTATCTTTGCTGCCTTGTTCTTCTTCACGTTTATTCTCCTTCTTTACATCAAACATTGTATTCGTGTTAATCATGAAAACCAATCCCATCAAGAGGGTGAGCCACTGCATAGGAATAACTCAGGCATTGATCCATTTGTTGTGGAGAAGCTCCCGATGTTTCGATTTGGATCACTAAGAGGACAAAAGGAAGGATTGGATTGTGCAGTTTGTTTAAACAGATTCGAGATTACAGATGTTCTTCGTTTGCTTCCAAAGTGCAACCATGCTTTTCATATGGATTGTGTAGACAAGTGGCTCGACGAGCATTCAACTTGCCCTCTCTGTCGCAACAGGGTGGACCCCAAAGACATCCTCACAAGGGAACAATTACTAGTACAAGAAGTGAAAGAAGGAGAAAGAGATAATGAAGCGAATCCAATAGAGGATATTGAGAGAGGAACCTTTCGGAGAGTCTCAGGGAGGCACTCATCAGTGTTGGGAGAAAGAGAAGGGGGGCTCTTGGAGATTATTACACATAATAATTCAAACGAGAAAAAGAATAAGAAAAGGAGGTCATCTAGTAGCAGGAGAAGTTTTGGTGGTTTTGTTCGGCCAAGGAAGGACAAAACATTCATCGCAAGACAAGAAGGTAATTTTAGTAATAACAAGGTTTCCTTCCACGGGATTTTAAGAAAATATTTTAAAAAGTATTTTAATATTTTTTGTAAATTTTTTATCAATTATATTTGAATATAATAAAAGTATTATAATACACTATATATATATATATATTATAGAAGACTACAAGGCAAATAATTTTAATTTATACTGCCCATTACTTTTAGCCAATAACCCAATGCCTTGAGCACAGTAGTTTTATATCATGCTTTAATTTTATTCCATATCTTTTCCTAGATACTTTCAAATATTGATGTAAAAAATAATAAGAATAAGAGATAAATATATCCTAACTTTTTTTTAATTGGACAAAAACCTTTTTTATTTTGTTGAAATACTTATATATATACCCCCAGTCTTCAAGAAAAGTAGACAATATTAACCTTTCGATGGTCTAACCCACGTGTGATATTATGAAGGCGTGTGATATGACTGTCAATGAGGTCTAGCTTGTCGTAATCGTAATGGAACCACGCTGTATAGATTAGACCCGTAATTGACATTAAACAATAAAACAAAAATTGATTCCTTTAGAGGAATGAAACCATAATTTTGAAGGGTTCATGTAAAAGAGGGATAACGACTTCGTTTTGTTGTCTAATTTCCATTACGTGCCTGGTTTTTATAGCGTGACTTTATTATGGTCAGCTAGGCACCATTAACTAGTCACATCACACACCTTCATGATGGTCACACGTGGATTAAATCAACGGAAAAATAATAGTATCCACTTTTCTCAAAAATTAGAACATTTAGATATTTCAATAAAATGTAGGGTATTTTTATCCATTTTTAAAAAACAATCAAAAATATATTTATTTTTTATCCAAATAATAAATTGTGTAGACTCAACTACTGTTCCATAGAATATGACTAGTACAATTTATTGTTTTTTGTCAGTAGTTATCCATTTATATTTAAAGTGTTGTCTAAAAGTATATATAGTATTGAACAATTGAGATAAAGTTATGGTTGTTAGCTAAAAATATTGACTAATATAAATTAAAATTGTTAGTCTTAAACTTTTCTCTCGTTGTTTATTTTAAATTTTTATGATAAAAAAATTTTTAAAATAAAAAAGTTCTTTAAAAAAAATAAATTGTAACTTTTAAAAAATATATATTTTCTAAGTATTTTAAATTTCACTAAATTTGTCAATTATACCGTAAAATAAAATATATTTTAATTTTAATTTTTTCAACAAATTAATGACATCGAAACAAACACTAACAATATATCTAAATATCTAATAATACAGAACACCATAGGTTGGAGCACCGAATTATTATTGATTCGCCGATGGCCTTTTCCGTTATGCCTAACGGTGAAGGAGAGTCATCATCACAACCACATCATAGCTGGAATAATGAAGTTTCACCATCAAATCTTTTGTACTTAACGTCTGAGATGATAATCAGCGATGGTGCTTCTTCTACGCGTGGGCAAAGAAGACCAACTCATAGCCGCATTGTTATCAATGGGAATGAAAATAACAAGAATGAGCACATTATTATTGGGAGGGAGCAAAGAAAGAGAACATAGTGAATCTTAATGGAGAATGCCAATATTTGTGGATAAGCTATATACGCGATTTGATCTTTTGTTTCCCTGGATTCTCAAAACCCACAACACACATAGATTGGGATCCGAATTCGAATTGTTCTAAGACAATTTTGTAGCTAACATAAGAAAATCATGATATATCATCGTTTTCGATATTTTTTAAGGAAAGAAAGTAAAAAGTGTAAATATTTTTTTTGTCGGCAACCAATTGATACTGCTACGGCAAAAAAGTGAAATTTAGATAATATATTCCAAAACTGTGACAATTTAGTAACTAGTTTTTTAGAAACGGTGATAAATAGGTAAAAAAGTTCACATTCGTTTAATTTATACTTTTTTTATTTAAAAAATAGTTTTACTAACAAATCAAATTCTTATTTAAAAATAAGATAAATTCTTATCATTGAAGTTTGTATTAGTCTATGTAGTAAAATTGTTTCTTTTTACCTAAAAAAATAAAAAATGTACAAAAAATATATACATAGGTGATAATTAAATAGTAGTTTTTTCTAGTGAAAATGAAATTATTACCTACATATTAGTTGCAAATTATTGCTCACTTGCCTTAGTTTGTTTGAAGTGATAAAGTGGAGAGTAAATTGATGGAAAACGAAGTAAATAGAAGAGAAGTATAGAGGGAATGATATGAGCTAAAGAGGACAAATTCAAAGCTAAAATAAGTCATGTGAATCTTTTTAAAACTCATTTTATATTTGTTTTATTTTTTTTATTTTATTGTTTTAGGCCCAATTATAACTTGGCCCGCTTTGTTTTAGTAGATCATTATATTAGAGTTTTGATAATAAAAAGTATAAAAAACCTCTAAAACTTGTAGCCACCGTTTAGTCTAATTTTGATGAATGAAAGTTATTAGAGTTTCTTTGAGAAACTTGTATGTGAATAGCTAAGATGCGTAATATCCTTAACTATTGTATTGGGTGTTAACGGTGAGGTGTGTAATATACTTGGTTGTTGCATCAGGAAATCAAATTAAGGTAAAGTGATTCTTCTTTCTTTGATTTTGTGTTATCCTAGCTTCCGTGTCGTATTATTTGGTATCAGATTTCAGGTGTTAGGTTAATTTTATTTGTTTGTGTATTGTTCAAGTTCTTCCATTTTGTTTAGTGTCGTTGTTTTCTTTTATTACTTTGAAAAAGAAAAAAAAATATATGTATTCCCCTTATTAGTCGTCTCCTCTATTTTGTTTGTGTTAACATAAAAAAAGGAGTAATTTTAATTTTCCTTTTAATTAGTTACTTCATCTGCCTCTATCCCTATTTTCCTAATTTCCTTGTTCCCTTCTTTTGTTATTATAGCGTGTGTGTTTTCTTCTTCGATAGTCTTTTTTTGTTTATTTCTTTCTTTCCTTCTCTTTTACTTGTTTCTATTTCTTTACCCGGTTAGGTTTGACTTACTTTATATATAAAAAAAATTAATACCATAATTATTTTGTGTAGCTTCTTTAATTGGTTATCTTTATACTGTGTGTCTTTTGTCTTTTCTTTTTAGTCTTACTTTTTTTAGTAATGTCTTTGTAGATTTTTTTTCTAAGTTTATTATCTGATTTTCAAAGTGCAACAATCAAAGGAATTTCAGAGTGATAAAAGGCAAGAGCGGTGAGTACAATAGAGAGTAAAAGTCGTTTTGAGATTAAACACAAGTATCAATTATTGAGTGAAGCACGTGAGTGAGTGATTTGTGAGGTCCTTTCTATATCAATTTTTGAAGGTTTTCAAATTATAAGCAATGATGATTGAGGACTGTGATAGTGATGATGAAGCATTCTCATACGAAAGAAAAGCTTTTAAGATGCAAATACCCTTTTTCAAAGGAAGGGGTGATGCTGACACTTACTTTACATGGGAACGGAATGTAGAGTCGTACTTTGTAGGTTGCAACCATTCAGAGGAAACAAAAGTAAAATTGGTAGCAGATGTATTTTCTGAATATGCTCATATTTGGTGGAATGACTTAGAGAGATCTCGAAGAAGGTGCGGACGACGACCAATTCGCACATGGGATAAGCTAAAGACAATCATGAGGAATCGATTTATGCCTTCATGGTACCATGAGCAGTTTCTTGAAAAGCTTCGTAAGTTATAACAAGGTTCCAAATCTGTTAAAGAGTACTTTGTGCAGCTACATGATTTGATGAACAAGGCCAATATTGACAAAGGTCCTGAAGTTTTTATGGGGCGCTTTTTGTTTGGTTAAACCAAAATATTGCAGATGAGGTTGTTGAAATCTATGATTATGCAACAATGGATGATTTACTCAGTTTAAGTATTGAGATGCAGATGCAACAACAATGTCTGGCAACATGGTTCAATTCTATCTCTACAAGAGATTCTGATGGTGCAAGGTTTGATGATACAATAATACTCAAGGTTGCAGACTTGAAGACACGTCATATGGATCACCCTCACATGAGCAATTATTCTAATGCCGCTTTTACTTCTTCTAAAGTAGATTTGGAAGAATTAGTTGAAGATGTTGTAAGTGGAGACGTGGTCTTAGAAGAACCAAAGATGCAAATAGTCTCACAAGGGATTTTAGGATGTGAGGAAAGTAACAATCAAGAGGAACAAAAGAAGCAATTGAGAAAAGAAGAAAGTGAAACAATGAGTGACTGTTTCAGTGAATGTAAACAAAAGATTTTTGAGAAACAGAACGAGAACTGTGAGGAAGACTTAAAATATGCTTGTATGTTACTTTTTGAAAATTTTATAGGTATTATGGTGATGAGTGTTGAAGGTCGTAATGTGGATAAACAAGAAGCAAGACAGTTAGCTGCATACTTTAGCATGCCAGTGAGCGTTTATATGGGGGTATGTTTTAAATACTCAACATATATTAAACTATTGTCTACTTTACATTTGATAGTTCAGGGGATCTTGAACAAGAAGCATGCACAACGTTCTGGTTGTCTAGGTCGTTTCAATCAGTATTTACTTTAAACAAGATTCGATGACGAATCTTTTTGAAGAGTGGGAGAATGATATGAGCTCAAAAGGATAAATTCAAAGTCAAAATAAGTCATGTGATCCTTCTTAAGACTCATTTTATATTTATTTTATTTTATTTTATTTTACTTTATTTTATTGTTTTAGGCCCAATTATAACTTGGCCCACTTTGTTTTAGTAGATCATTGTATTAGAGTTTTGATAATAAGAGGTATAAAAAGCCTCTAAAACATGTAGCCACCATTTAGTATAATTTTGATGAATGAAAGTTCTTAGAGTTTCTTTGAGAAACTTGTATGTGAATAGCTAAGGTGCGTAATATCCTTAACTATTGCATTGGGTGTTAATGGTGAAGTGTGTAATATCCTTGGCTGTTGCATCAGGAAATCAAATTAAGGTAGTGTGATTCTTCTTTCTTTGATTTCGCGTTATCCTGGCTTTCGTGTCGTATTAGGGAAAATAAATAAAAAAGGTTGTGTAAAGAGAAAAATTAATTTCTTTTCGTCCAAACAACTAGAAGGAATCCACTTCACTTCTTTTCTCTTTCTTACTTCGTCTCTACTTACTTCTTTCCAACCAAACTTACCCTTAACTTTTTTTTCAGTTTTTTTTAAACGCCACTATAATAAGGGTATTTTTGGTTGTGATGAAATAGGAAGGAAATAGGTCCCTATATTTTTAGTGAAATTGTAACTAGGTATAGTTTAAAAGTTTACAATTGAGTCTCTATACCGATAAAAAAAATTGTAATTTAGTCCTTGTTTCGAATTTGATGTTAAAAAGATCGTTAAGTTATATATTATTATGATTCTACCTTTATTATTGTTCTCAGTGAGCTTCTTCTTTGGTTTATGGGATGTGATTTTTTTGGTCAATCACAATTTTAACGAATGCACATGGCATCACATGTGATTACAAAATAAAATATGCCACAAAATAATCTGTTACATCAAATGTTTTTCAAATGATATGTACTAAATTGTAAATATTTTACGGAAATAAGGACTAAATTACAAACTTTTAAAATATAGAGACCTATTATTCTCATTCATACCAAACTTTCTTTTTACGCTATTCTCTCAACGGTTTCCCAATTTCTCCATAATATTTACTGCGCCCATCTCCCTATATTCCTCGTGAACCACCTTAAGAAAATTTTCATGTGTTAGTCATACATTAAGAGTCCTAAATGATTCGATAAACATAAAAGTTGTATGATACTTATAAAAAAGTTTTTTTTATAATCATTATTGTCACATTTTAAAATATTATGAAAACATTTTTGTTGCTAACAAAAATGGAGAGTATTTTATGAAGTTATTAAAAATCAAAGATAATTTAGTAGGTTAAATTTAATATACAATAACTTATATGAGGCGGTCAATTTCTATTGTAGAAAAAAAATTAATTATATATGAAAAATACTAACTTCTAAAAAGAAAATTACTTAACTAAACTAAATGAATTTTCTTTAAGCAGGCATTTTTTTTTCTTTTGGCTACAATTTTTAAAAAGTATATATTAAAAACATTCTTAATATTTAACTTATTTCAAATTTTATAATTAAAATGATAGAGATCAAATTAAAACCAAATGATATATGGACACCCAAAGTAAAAAATCAAATGATATAAATTGATTTGAAAAAAAAAGTGGGATGTTCCGTTTAAAGAATAAGATTTATTTCTAGAATTAACACAAAAATTCCCCATTTCTAAAAACAAAGTAGTCAATAAAATAATAACACAAAGAAATAATGTTTTTCGAAAAAATATGTGCATAAATTTTATTGGGTTTGGTTGAAAATAATGTGTATAATAAGTCCTACATCGTTTGATGTAAGAAGTTTTGGGCGACCTTTATGCTATAAATAGAGGCTTAAGTTGAGAGTTTTAAGTGTACCAAGTCAATACACATTGTATGACTTTTAAATTCCTTCTTTTACTTTAGAGTTTTCTCTTGTAAGAGTGTAGAAGGTGTACTCATTGAGACAGTTTGGGAGTGTTTGATGCCAGAGTAGAAAATATTGAGGTGTAATAATTTACATAATATTTTTTTTGTTGTCGTTTGACAACGGCTGTGATTTTTCCGTTTTTTTGAATTTCCACGTTAATCCTCTTGTGTTGTGATTGTGTTTTTTTTTCAATAAGTTTTCATCTCACAAAAACCCAAAATAGGGGTGAGAAGGTTCTCTATAATAAAACATAATCAAAACTAAAAAAATTCCAAAACAAATAAATTAAAGTCACAGAGCACACCTCATACTTCAATAACACACTCTTAGATCGTCCTAATTTATTCATGCTTTCTCTTATAATTATACTCCTTGCGTACTCTGTGCGTACTCTGCCACCTGCTATTATGCTCTCCTTTGTGTAAGAGTAGATTCTTCGCCAATTCCATGCTTGTGTCCTCACCTTTGAAAATTTTCTTATTTCTTGCCTCCTATATTGTCCATAATATCGTGAAGAAACTCAGCAACCATTTCATTTTCGACTTCTTTGGCAGCTCACATTCCACCCATGATTTATAACACTCCTTCTCATTTCGAGGCCAATTTCATTTTACATTCCAAACTTTTTCACCTAAATTCCAATCAAATAACAAGTGAAAAAAAATAAAGGATGAACTTTTTCACCCAGCACATTACACAGCACACAATGTGACTCTTGTTAATCAATAACTCTAATTCTTTCATCTTCGCAAAGAATTTCATTGAAATCTCAAGCTAACAATGTTGGCACTCCTTCTTCTTTCTTAGCTCTGACCAATTCCCCCCCATAAAGTGACTTTTCTTATCTGGTTTGAGGGTCATAGACTATAGACAAGGCACATTTGAAGTTAATTTCCTTAATATTCCCACCACCAGTAACCACCTCTCACCTTAAACACCTTCTGACAATCAAAAAAACCTTTTCTCCATGAGTAAAGAATTCTCCAACGGTATTATGGGCCTTCACGAATTCCCAACCCACCTCAGAATCACCACTTCATAGTTTTAACTAATCAACAGAGACTCTACTTCTTCTTTCTTCGTTTCAACAATAACAAAGAAATCAACATCTTGTTTTCTACAAACTCGTTCAGTCATTTCCACCATTCCCTCTCCCCCAGCCCCCTAACATTCCATACAAGTAATTTCATTTGAGTTTTGTTTGGAACCTGCCCTTAGAAGCCTTGTAGCCAACGTTCTTCCTTTGATGTTTGTAGGGTTCCTTCTCTGTTTCTGCTTCTCACTCCTTACTTCCCTTTTTCTTCCACTGAGTTCTTCGTTCCCAAAGAGCTTTGCCAGGATTATTTCTTTGTTCCCAGCCTTGAACGATATCCCACCACGCTCGCAAATTTCCTTTGCTAAAAGCGCCTCCTCTCTCACTCCATCATCTCGCTTCTCACTCACAGTTCGTGAATTATGAATCGTCTCTTTTTCTGCAATTTGTGAAACTCTGACTCCATCATATCGCTTCTCACTCATAATTTGTGAATTCAAGATCGTCCTTTTTTCTGCAATTTGTGAATTAGGGATCGTCTCCTCATCACACAAGTTTCGACTATGCACATGAGTGTCACTCGTGCAAGGGCCAAACCCAGGTGGGTATGGGCAGCTCTCTGATGAGGCAAAATGATCCGATTCCACAGGCCATTATCCCCCTTTTGCATCCAATCTTCCTTGTTTCCCTCCAACGACCTAGTATTATTATTGGCACTCTTTTGGGCTTCAAAAGAGGCATGGTTCATCACCATTTGAACGAGTCCCTTCGTTAGACTTACAGTACCCACATCCACCTTATGACCCCCTACTTCATCATGTGTCATTCTCGTTTCCATACAGCGGCCATGCTCATGAATAGCATTAAAATTCTTCATGTTTTCCAAATCCATCATAATTGTATCCTCGATAATAGGAATTTGGCAACGTTTAGAATATTCAAATGTTCACCAGCCTACTTTGTCCCATTCACCGCCCTTAGTGACATCATTTCTTTCACCACCGAATCCGCCATTGAAGCATAGCCATTCATTTCACTATTATCGTCCCCATTATATTCGTGTGAGATTGAAAGTTGTATGCCTCCCCACCGAACTCTCTAACATATATGTTGAATTCTCTATCTTCCACTTTGATGGTGATCCATTCACTAATCGTTTCCCACTCGTAGCAGTCTACCAGGAATCGCACCACACTGAAGGACCAGTAGTGCTCTGTTCTATCATCCATGAGCACCATTTTTCCCCATAGCTTTGCAATGTTGTTAAAAGTGTCTCCGCTCCGTACTTGAATCGGCAAGCCCAATACCTCCAACCAAATTCTTCTCGAGTGGCTACTGATGTAGTTCCAATGAGGTCGCAATTCATCAAAGATTGCTAGCAAACCGGGGTTGGACATTGCCTTGTCTCTTACATTTGCCGACTCAAATGTCAATAAGCACCGAAATGGCCCCACATCTCTGCACTCAACATGACCTGTCCCCTCCCAGCTCTCACCTATTTGCCACTGAACCTCCTTCAGTTTAATTGGCTTCAAGCTCACTCCCATCATACTCCTGCTAAGTAAATCTTGTTTACTTTCACATGTTTTGGCAATTACTTCCTTCTTCCTTCCACCCTCTATCAGTTTTGCTTGTTGGCAATTCTCCACATTATCAACCCCCCTCGTTGCAACTTTGTTCCTCTTTACTTCCTTCCATACATGTTTCATTCTGCCACCGCGCTCTCTTGGATTCGCGCTATCTGCAATTCTTCTGAACCATGCACCCCTTTCAAACCCTGTATTACTTGGTCTTTTTCTTCTGTATTTACATAGCGTGATCATCAAGTTCCTTCCTCTGCAGTAGTACCCGTTCAGCCTATCAACAACCCGTCTTGCTCCTCCAATATCTTCAAACCTAACAAAGGCAAAAGGGCCCCTCTCATTCTTTCTCTGTTTCCTTGAGATAAAGGCATCTTTTACCCTTCTATCCTTTGCAAACTCTCTGTACAAATCACCTTTGAACACTTGAGTTGGAAGGTTGTCCACGAAAATGGTGAAGACACTCATCTCAAAGTTACTTGACCCATGTCTAACCCCCACCCGATTGTTGTCCCTCCCAAACTTCGGATGCTCCCCACCCCACGCTCTCGCCCTTTGTCTCCTACCGGCATAGCCAGAACTCTCACGGTGTATCCCTCTCTCATATCCCTCACTCCCGCTCCCACCCTCTCTGACTCTCATTGAAGTGGTAGTTGTACAATCTGTGATTGTGTTATTGTTCTTTCCTACTTCTCTATATTAATTCTTCATAGGGGCATGGTCGTGATGCCCAACAAATTTTTGTTGCTTTCATGTTGAATACTAATTATTTATTTATTATCTTAGTGTTTGATTGAAATAAAATAGTTATAGTAAAAGATTCAAATATTATTTTGCGGTAGTTTTTTAAATAAAAATGTTATTTGATCGAGATACTAATATCCATATCAAATTATATATATTTTAAATTATTCAATTCAATCATGCTATTCACAAGTGAATTGATCAACCAAATAGTTCACCAAGTAAACTTGCAACAACAACACAATTCTCACAAAAAAGAACGTGATACATGCGCTCATCCCAATCATAGTACTAGCGTCTTCTACTAATCCTCATCCATCGTTGTCCACTACTAGAAAACAAGATATTACAGACAGATTTATAGATAAATTTTAACATATTTACAGACATATTTTCCTTTACCAACAGATTTACCGACGAATTTTGTCTGTCTTTAAAAGCCTTGCCATTAATTTTTTACCAACAAATTTTTTTCCGTCTGTAATTTACCGATAGAATTTTCCTTATTTCTGACATATTTTTGTCGGTAATTGGCCCACTGATTTGACACAATCTGTCCATTTTTCCGATATATTGTTCATCTGTAATTTGTGTCAAATTTTTTGAGGGATTTTCCGTCGGTAATTTGTCCCTGGATGGATTCTTATTCTTTAGTTTACAAAGAGATTTTCCATCATAAAAGTTAAACAATTTTTTTTGTTTTTCCAGTACAAAATATACCTGTTTTCATGCAAAATAAATATAAATTCAATCTTAAAAATATTCATCTAATTTTTCATTGAAACCAAACTTAAATTCTATAATAATCCAAAACACACTCATGTTCACAATTTAAGAAAAAGAAAGTACTAAACATAGATACTGGAAACAAACTCTGAGCTTGTTCACAATTTAAGAAAACAAAAGTACTAAAACAAATATTTAAATATATGAAGTTCAATAAAATGCTAAAAACATCTATAATCCTCAGTGTCATCTTCGTCCTCATCATCATCATGTTCCTCATCTGACTCCATTGGGGGTGGTGGTGGCGGTGGTGGAATAGCTTTGGAACTACTTGACGCTTTGGTTTTCTTGTAATAGTTAGCATAAGCCTCATTCCACTCCTTATGTTTCAGCCTTGCTTTTTTCGCCTTTTCAGCTGCTCGTTGGATCTTTTCTAACTTCTTGCTACTCTTCTCCAAAGGAGCCAAGTGTGTATCTAATAGCTTAATAATGCGCTCATCTGTTTATTGAGTAACAAGCTGAATATCTTCATTAAGATTATTGATCTCTTATCGCAAATGGGAAGTCTGATCTGGTGATGATGGTCTTCTAGTTTTAGAATAAGAAGAAGTGGTTCCGGATGGACTTGTAGGAATATTTGGAGAAAAAAGCCCCTTTGTCATAAACTCGGTTCTTCTTTGTGCTACCACACACTTCCTCCCAAACTACATCCTCATCAATTGGAGGTAGGTCAATTCCTTGTGCTTGAGCCTCTCCATGTTGAGCCCGAAGTTCAACCAACCTTTCTTTAAACCTATTCTGTTGCACCTAAAATAAGTATGAGTATATCATGCAGTGATCCTCATCGAATTAATGCTTAAATATTGTTAATCAGCTTGCAATGAAACACAACTTTCCCAAAATTTAATCAAATCCAAAACAGTCCATTCCCTAATAATCTTTAATCAAATCCAATGATATATACATACTCCCTCACTATTTATTATTGTATTACAGTAAAATCAATTTCAAAGTAACCATTGAAAAAAAATGCCTCAATCTAAATTACGAATATAATCATTAAGAGTCTAAACTTTTGAATTCGTTTAACCAAGCAAATAAGAAACAATAAATAAGAAAAGTTGATAAAAAAGATCTATGACTAACCAATGGGCAAAGAGATCATGAGTTATTTGGAAATGTGTTGTTATTTGAGAAAAGTTTTAATTATTTGAGATCTTGCATGGGTGTCTTGAGAACGCTTGTCCACCCACTTGCTTTTATCACCTTTGCGTGTGTGGAGTTCAATGAATACCTCATCATGGGTAGGTATACGACCTAACTCCTTAGTCTTTTTCAAATAAAAAATAATGAGCTTAAAGTTTTATAGATAGGGCCTGTCTCTCGTGACAATGGATGTGGGCGACGAAGGATGGCCAAGTGTTGACTGGTGAATGCCGAGCTGACGCGTGGAAAGGAAACTTGACTGGTGGACGGGACGAGCAGCAGGTTACTGAGCGGGTAACGGATAGAGGGGATATAGCAGTTGGTGATTTAGAGGAGGGGAAAAGTGGAAAGGAAAAAACATGTTGGGCCAAACTGTCAGAAAGTTATTATGGACCTTTGCCACAACGCAATAGGGCCTGGAGGGAGGGCCTACGAAGATAGGAAGCATCGCCCTATACTAGGTCAAGGCTTGTAGGAGGCCAGCAGTTCATGACCCAAAGGTAAACTAAGTTATTTAGGGTTGTATCTATAATATAACATGTTGTTAGTCCAATAATAATAATAATAATAATAATAATAATAATAATAATAAACATTTCATTCTAAGCATACATGAAATGGAAATTACCTCATTTTTAAAATTGTATAGAAATGAGAAGAATAATAAATACTTAAATAGTGAATTTCCAAAATAATTGAATGTTATTTGAGTTGTCAATAATGTAAATAGTAGATTATTAAAGTGTAGGTTTTCATATGAGCATGGTTTAATACTTTAATTTCAATAAAATGAGAAATTTGGGATGATTGTGGGCTTGTGATGCTCTATATGAGACAGCTTGAACTTGAAACAAAAAAAAAAAAAAGAGAGAATGATTTGATTAACTTTAATGTAAGAGTAAAAAGTAAAAACAGTGGCAGAAGTTGAGTGCAAGTTTGTAAGAGATAGACCATTTGACATAATATTATGAAAATAAATTAATGTGTGATAGATGTTTTTTATTTTGTATGAGTATGAAGTAAAAAAAAGACTAAAATTATATAATAATATTATTTCTTAAGAATTTAAAGAGATTTTTTCTAGATATGATTTCTTTAGTTTTAAAAGAATTTGAAATTCAAGTAAAAAAAAAGAATTTGAAATTTAAAATTAATAATATGAACACAACTTAAAACAAATCAATCCAAGTTAAAGAATAAATACGATGGTGTCGTTACAATGCGGTAAATTAAATTAATAAAATAAAATAAATATTTTTAACAAGTTACAATATGAATTTTAATCAATAGTATTTTTTAAAAGTCTAGAGAATATTATCCTATAAGTATTTTTTAAAAAAAATTGTATTCTATTAATTTTGGATTAAGTGATTTGCACACTAAAATTAATCACCAAAATTAATTCTTAGTGTATAATACATATTAAAATATAAAATACATATTAAAAATAATAAAATTACACATGTATTCAAGTATAAATATATAGTGAGTATTTTGATATACAAATAAAATTGTTAATTAATTTTATCACTATTAAGTATTAACCCTATTAAATGAAGAGATAAAATAAAGAATAAACATTTAATATTTATTTAATAAATTGTGTATCTATGAAACCCGATCAATTCGATCAGGCACTCGCCATCTATTTTCATTGTTCAACTCTTTGACAACATGAAAAAACCAAAAGCTCTGCCCCCCCCCCCTCTATCTATCCAAGGGATGGAAGGGCAGAGGCCTTTGGTGTCCCCTCCAGTCAAGAATTAGGGCCTCCAGTCAAGAATAGCCAATATGATTATATTGAAGCAAAGAATTGGTTGAAGATCACAGGGCGTTCTTAATTTAATAAAAACACTCTTCTTTTTCTATTTAGATATTTATTATCCTAAATATCCTTATATATATATATATTGTTTCCATATATATTATTATATTTCATATTTATCTTACTAAAGAATTTTATTAATATAATTTTATTAATAGAATATATTATTCTATTTTGTTTAAAATATTTAATGTATATTTCATTTCAATGTATATTTTTTGTAATTAAAGGTTTGTTGTCTACTTCAGTTTAATTTACTAATTAAAAGAATAATAATATAATATAAATATAATAAAAAAATATTAAAATTGGAGTTAAAAATATAAAAATGAATAGAACACTATGGTCCAGTTAAAAAAAAAAAGAATATAACACTATGGGGAAAAATTATGTGCAATGAGGTCCACTAAGTTACCTTTGAACAACAACTTCAGGCCAATGAGGTCCACTAACAATTTTTATTTTTTTCATATTTCCATCTTTTTATTATATTAATTTACGTTTGAATCCTGAAATTATTGATTTACCCCCTTCCGTACTAATCTGCTTGCCTTTAATTAGGGTCCACATTATCGCTGGATGAATCTAATTACCGTGTCTAATATTTCAGCATGGGTCAAACTACACTGTTCCTCAATAAAGATGCCTTCGTTCATTACAAATGACATGTTCTTGTTGGTTATGTCTCATTGGCCAGCATAGCCACATTAAAGGACCAGAACCTGCACCTTATAGATAACCTTGTTTCAAATCTAAACTTAAAAAATTAATATATACTTTCCGAAATGTGAAATTACTTTACCATCCTATCTATAGTTGAGGTCTGTGTAACATAGCCACCACAATGAAGAGAGCCACAAGCAATTGCTAAGCAATTCTCCTTGGCATTCTTGGATCGATTTTTTCATTTTGGGTCTGTCTCCCAGTATTTATCCAATACCTTTTTGTGAGCTAGGAGTATCCATTCATGTTTTTTGTCTATACCAACATCTGACTTAGCCGCTTACTTGTCTTGTACTTGTAGGTCTTCCAGAAAAAAACGCTTATAATCTTTTTAGATGGTGAAGTTACTCTAGATGTGAAAAATTAAAAATGTGAGTAGATAATATTATTAAATTAATATAGAACAACATGTAATTTATTTTTACCATCCAATCCTTCTTGATCATCTTTGTAATCTTCTGTGAACTAATATGAAAAGGAAACCAATTGAAAATTTCACAAGAAGAATTTAAATTAGAGTGTTTTCATAGTTGTGACTGTGCTGTGACGAATTCTTTCGTCACAATCCAGCAAGTGCACCGGATCAAATAATACCACTTGAGAGTGGGTATCGTTCTCTCGAGGAAAGGTGGATCAAGCAATATTCTTTAATTAATTCCCTTAAGTAGATCCAAGTATTAATCAAATATTAATGGAAAACTAAAGAAAGAAGCAATAAAGAATCATGCAACAACAAGAAAACATTTCAAAAAATACAATCTTTATTAACAAATTATTACTAATCAACAAAATCAATTATCAAGAAAGAGGGGAAATGCAAATATAAGAAGCAAGATCAAGGAATTGGAAATATTCATCACTAATTTCATAAACCAGATTTTACCATTCAATTTCTGCAATTATTATCAAATCAAAATGAATCCTAATATAACTAAATCATAATATCTTAGTGATCTAGTTTCATCTTTATCCTGATTAATCATCAATATCTTGACTAATTAAACAAGAAAAGAGATAATGCACACATCATGATTCAAATCAACAATAATCAACAAGATTTCATGGAAAA
>JASCZI010181261.1:196005-210951 GCA_036250425.1 Stylosanthes scabra | reverse complement strand
AGATCTAATTATTTCTCAATACATTAAACCTTCAAAGACTAAAATCAAAGAATCAAACAAGATACAAATCAATCATCTATGTGATAAAAAATACAGATTCATATACGTACACACTTATTCAATTCATCATCTCTAATGCAAAGAACAAATGTGAAGGATCATTCTTGAACAAGTTCATGATATCAATATCAATGCAAGACCAGATTTTATGTCACATATCCAATCAAACATCAACAACAACATTCATAAACCATTTAATGATATGTTTAAACTCACAATCTAAAATAGAGATTAAACCAAATTAGAATCAATAATACCACTCGGTTGAACTTGATTCTTGAATCTATGAACAAGAAGAATCCTTTGGACTTGATGTAGAATATGTAGATTTTGAATGGAATGTGTGGTTAATCCATTAGCTTGGTGATGAATAGAGCTCCTCCTCCTCAATTTCTAAGATGTTTAGCCACTCATGATCATGAATGACTCAAGAGAAATGTTGAAGGTGAATCTTGAATTCATTAGAACAATGAATCTTTGAAGTATGAAAACTATGAAGATGATTCTTGAATGTATGAACATTCAAAGAACTAGAGAGAGAAAGAAAGAAAAGAGAGAAAGATGTAAAAACTGAATAATACTCATTAATCACTTGAATGTTAAGAAAGAGAGAGAGTAATCTATATCTAAAATGGAATCAATCTTTTAGCTATGAGAGAAATCTAAGATTAAAAATTGACTAACTGTCCTAGATTGATTGATTTCCACTTATTTATAGATTTTACATAAGTTAAATGAAATACAAATGATACATAAATGAAATTACAAATGAAATTACACTTTTCTGCATTCAAAACAGCAAACTCACGCCTATACTTTAATTCTGGCGCCTGGGCATCAATTCTGGGTGCTTGGCTAGTGCTGATGGGTGCCTGGGCGCCAGTCTGGGCGCATGGGCATGATTCTGGGCGCTTGGGCGTCCAGCTCTTCTACTGCAACTTTTCCAGGATTGTTCCAGGCTCAAATCAATTGTCAACCATAGACATTTATATACCAAATCGAAGCCCCGGACGTAAGCTTTCTAATGCAATTGGAATCAGATGATTTTGAGCACTGTAGCTCAAGATATTTCCAATTTAGTGAGAAAAGGTCATGCTGAAAAAACTGATCAGCATCATAGGCGCCTGGACTTTGGATCCCACGCCTGGACTTTGTGCTCCAATGCTGATTTCTCTTGTTTTCTTTCTTCTTTAGTCAATTTTCCTGAAAATAATCAACAAACTCATCAAAGTATCACATTTATTCAATTATAAATAATTTTACATATATTTTTACTATTTTATGAACTTATAAACAAATAACATAGAGAATTGAGTATGATTTGGTTAAAGAAATCCTTAAAGATGCTAATGCATCACACTTCAATTTATACTGCTATTTTCAGCCTATCTAACTACTTTAACCCTGTGAAATATGTGTCCTCTATATCATATTGATTATTGCATGCCTCGAGAGATTATTTCAGCACCCAAGAGATTCATGGATATAGAGACCATGCGAAAGATTTTGCTTGTTCTTATAAAATGCAGTGTTGCTCTGGTACTAAGGGTGAAAATCGAAAAATATTATATCAGCTAAGAAATATGCATAGAGCAACTATTCATTGTTTGGTATTTGCAGTATTAATTTGAAAGAAATTGAAAGTGTAATACCAAATTTTGCTATTGGACTTTCAAACAGAATGTTATTGGACTTTAACTTTGATCGATGCAATATTCAAGTTGGATCATTTAAACATAAATATCAATGCACTGCTTTGATAAACTCATAATTTACAGAAAAATCCAACTAAAATTCTCATATAAACAAAAACATTAATGTAAGCCTTTTTCATATCATATAAACAAAAACGTCAATGTAAACCTTTTCCATCTAACTCTTTTAATACTATAACTAATCATCATCAACAACAACACATGCATAATCTTCAATCACCAAAAGCTAGAGAAAAATTGAATCCAGGCAAAAGAGGGTTTCGACAATTGGATCTGTTTCAAATAAGTGTGTTCTTTTTATTCATCCGTCATGTAATTAATTTTTTTCATTTACATATGTTAATTTTTTCCATCAAAATAAACAAGTGATGAGCCAATTTGTACCTTGTTTTCTTATATGGGCGCAATTCTACCTTCCCCTCATGATTAGGACCCGAGGCACTCTCTGATGGACGAGTAGATGAATTAGTGCTTGTACGTAGGTGTTTGTGGATCAACTGATGGTTCTGAATTGGTGGGTGGGAGAGGAACCAATACTGGTGGAACGGGTGGTGGAGGAGGGCCCGTACTTCCTAGATTAGGCCAACCTGGTGGAGTAGGACCCATGTACCCTAAATTAGGAATCATCTCCACTGTATAAAGATTGAGTAGTAATAGTGTATCTACACGACATGTGTCAATACCTCAACAAGTTCTTTACAAATTCTCCTTTCTCCATTACATTGACACATATCATAACCTAAGTGACTTCCATCAATGCACCATTATATGTTGGAGCATGTAACGTGGTCCAGTACACTAAGGCTAATAATAATGTCATTTGTTTCTATTTCTTAAAATTCTTGCCATTTGCATGATTCTTTTTACTTTTTTTTCTTTCCAGTTTTGTGCATTCCAATCATGTTAAAAAAGATATTTCAAAAAGGGTAGTATTAGATGCACACCATTTTGTAACACGGAAAAATATAAACATTAGCACAGAAAAAAGTAAATTTCTATGCTAATAATATTAATATTTTTATGTGTTGCTAAATGGTGTGTATAAGTATGTACAATGGTATACATAGATTTATTCTTTCAAAAAAATTTAAAAGGACCTAGGCCTCTAATCCAACGTCTTTCTTTGTCCTAACCCATTTTATTGGGTCGAAGTACTTCGAGTGACCAAAAAGACATCTACAGCGGACACGGCCCACAAACACATATCCGGCCATGGTTCCCATTCTACCCCATCATTCATAATCCATTACTAATTGCGTTCCGCGTTATTACGCAACCGATCACAGACTTTGATCCAACAAAAAGGTTCCCCCACTTGTCACGTTATTATTGGTCCGCACTTTTAATAGCACCATAGGGCATTGCATCATGGGCACCAAAGAATCTAATGACTTAAGATTAATTTATAAAAAATTCTTAATGCAATACAATATAATACGCTAAATTTTTTCCGTGTCTTTTTAATAAAATAGTTAATTATATATCTTTCAATTATATGTTATTTTCTTATTATTATTATTATTATTATTAGTAGGTAGCATCTCATATATGGTTTCATTCCTTTTTTTTTTAACTATATATATGCTTCATTATTATATCAATACGATTGGGTATTCACCAAAAAAGCATCTATTTTTGGCCATACCAAAACAACTTCAAATACAAATTTTAGAGGAAATTTAAATATATCATTAAAATTATCCAAGACACCTCAAAAATAAAAAATTCATTTCTCTTGACTTATTTATAGTCTTCATTATTATTATTATTATTATTATTATATATTTATATTTATATATTGTTGATAATATTGACGAGATGTCAGGAGATACTAATACATTTATATCATTATCCATATCAATAAAATAACTAATAAAAAATATTACTTATCTCATTTGTAAATGAGAATTGATGAGTTGTAACTCATACAATATTATCTCGATTCTTCTTTCATTGTAAGACAAAAAAAAATGAGACGTGTAATTTTTTTAAAAATGTTATGTGTAAATAAAAAATCAATAAAAAGAAGAAATGTAAGAGAAAGTCTTAGGAGTCAATATTAGGGAGATAATAAAGAGTCAATATCATTTTTTCTTCTTTTTTCTCTCCCCTTTTACCACCCACCATTTCTTAATTATACTTATTGGCTTCCTATTAGTCCCCTACGTTGGTTCCTTAACATTACTTGAAATGCAAATATTGTTTATTTAAAAAAGTTATATTAGTGAATCTTTTATTTATTTTATTATATTTTTTAAAATTCCTAAGGCTGCGTTTGGTTTTGAGACTGGACTGAGAGACTGAGACGGAGACTGAGACTGAGAGACTGAGACTGAAATAGGTTTGTGTATTGTGTTTGATTTAAAATTAATTAGAGATAGAGACTGAGAGATAGAGATTAAACTAAGTTGATGGAGCAGAAATAAATGTTAGTATTGGAAACTATAATGTTGATTAATGGTATTTGAGTAAAAAATATTATTAAAGTTTTAGTCTCATTCCCCAGTCTCCTAGTCCCTTCAATACTGGAATTCTGGGGACTTGGACTGAAACTCTGACTAACAAACAGGATACTAAGTCTCAGTCTCTCAGTCTCAGTCCGAGTCCATCACAACAAACGCACCCTAAGTAGGGGTGAGCATGGGTATGGGTAGTCCAATTACCCGATCAAAATTAAATCAATCCAATTACATCGGTTCTATACCCAACGGGTAATCGGGTATATTAGTGTCAGATCCAAACCAACCCAACCTTAATCGGTTCGGATATTGATTTTGATGTCACGATACCGAAACCAACCCGATTACCCAATTAGATATATATTAATTTAAAAAACAATAAAACATAATAATATATATATATATATATATATATATATATATATACAATTTTATTCTTCCTAACTCAAATTATTATATTTATAGTCATCAAAAGAATTTGTTATATTTATTAAAGTATGAATTTGATAATATATTACCTTTTATTAATTTTTTTATTATTATTTATTATTGACATAAACATTTTTCTCATATTTTTTTATTTTTTTTCAAAATTTTATTTTCAATTGAGTATCCAATTACCCAAACCAATTCAACCTGAATTTAATCGGTTTAGTTTGGCTCGGATTCACTTGCTAAATATCTCAAATTCAAACTAACTCAAACCAGTTAAAATTTAATCAGTTCCATTCCTATTTTACCTCAAATCCGGACCAATTCAACCCGTGCTCACCCCTAACCTAAGAGTTTATCAGCTGGAATTCTAAATTAAAATCTTAAAAGTAATGTTGAAATTAAACTAGCTTTGCCTGCTTTGGTGAATGGTGGGGGTTTCCATGTGGGGACAAATTTCTTTCCTCATACGTGCCTAGTGTACCGTTATAACTTCATTAGTATCCGTTGTTGCACGTGAGTCGCCCGTGACCATACCCTTCATTTGAATTCGGACACGAGCGCCTTTTCTCTTAAATCCAGTTTAATCCCAACTGTTCAAGTCCGCATTCAAAAATCTCACCCCCTCTCTCTTCAAAACACGCATCAAAATTCACAACTCAGAACCCTTTCGTTCCTCCATTTTCTTCTTGTCCGTCTGCTTCCCCTTCTTCTGTTTCTCTTTCTCTTTCTCTCTCACATCGTTCCAAAAAATTGTGTTTTGAGACTTCATAAGCTCCTGTAGTAGGTAATAGATCGAAATTGGAATGAAACTGAAGGCCAATTTCACTGCGTTGTTGACACTAGTGATATTTATTGGGTTGTATTAGGGTTCTTATTTTTTCTTATTTCCTTTCACGCTGATTTTGACCTAGCTACTACGCAATGGAGCACTCAGATTCAACACAGTGTGTGAGAGTAGCAGTAAATATCCGCCCTCTGATCACATCGGAGCTTCTGCTTGGATGCACCGATTGCATCACTGTCGTTCCCGGAGAGCCTCAGGTATATGAAAAGCCCAAGGCCCTTTTTCTGTTAGTTCTAATTATTTTTATAATTTCTGATTTCCGGGTTTGGTGAATGTTTGGTCTTTTCAAATTTCTGATTACAGTAATTTGAAGCTTGATAGTTTGGTTTGGTGAATGTTTGTAACGCTGGGTTTTGTAATTTTTAATTCTTAATTTGTTTACTTTATGTTTGAAAGCTTGCGAATCTGTGAAGATATGTGTATTTATATTTTATTAGATTAGGCTTCTATCGATCAATTCTTTTGTTTCCAGCATGTAATTTTGTTGAATTCATCATGTTAATATATTTATGATGTAATGGGTTTGTAATCGTCTACTGAAGTTGATTGGAACTGTGATAGGTGCAAATTGGGTCTCATGCTTTCACCTATGATTATGTTTACGGTAGCAACGGTTCACCCTCGTCTACAATTTATGATGATTGTGTAGCTCCCCTCGTTGATGCGCTCTTCCATGGATACAATGCTACAGTTCTTGCATACGGTCAGGTATATTTTTTATTGTTTGGTGATTTTTTGAATTAGTGGCTATGATGACTTAGAAGCTTGTTTCTATTAGATATAAACAATTTTGTGAAAACAGGGTTCATCAAGGCTTTCATGACCAAAAGGTCTATAATTTGATCTTTATCAACCTATTTTTATAAATAAAAATATAATTTTGGCACTAGTAAAAAATAGACCTGTGCATAATGCCATAATCTATGCTTCAATAGTAAAAAAGAATTTTAAATGAATGGACATGTTAAATATATAACCATTCATGTATCAATAGCTTGTATTTACTATTAATATTAATAATTAAGCTTAAAAAATTCATAGTTATAAAACTGTTCATTTTTTACATTAATTAGTCAGCTTTTTGATAGTTTGTCATTGGGTTTTTTTGTTCATAGACCGGATCTGGGAAGACATATACAATGGGTACCAATTACATAGGGGAAGAAGGTTCTAGTGGAATCATCCCTAAGGTAATGGGGACGATTTTCAAGAGGGTTCAGACCATGAAAGAATCAACAGAGTTTTTGATTCGAGTGTCATTTATTGAGGTAAATAATACTGTGGTTTTCTACTTCAAAATGCCTTTTTCTAATTGGTATGTGATTGTAACTTTAAAACTTTAAACTCTCTACAATGACAGATATTCAAAGAAGAGGTATTTGATTTGCTTGACCCTAACTCATCTAGAGGAGAAGTGGCATCTACTGCAAAGGTCACTGTACCTGCTCGAGTTCCCATACAAATCAGAGAAACGGTGAATGGAGGAATAACACTGGCTGGTGTTACTGAAGCAGAAGTTAAGACAAAAGAGGAGATGTCATCTTATCTCTCACGTGGTTCATTGTCCCGTGCTACAGGAAGCACAAACATGAACAGTCAGTCAAGGTAACCAGTCCATAAATCTTTGTTTATGTATAATTTTTTTCCCTTTTATTTGGTAAAAGTTGAACCAACGTATTATTATAGTATGATGATGATGATAATTTGGTTTTATGCTCTGTCTAGTCGATCACATGCCATTTTCACAATCACAATGGAGCAAAAAAGTGGTGATGATGTCTTATGCGCCAAACTCCATTTAGTGGACCTTGCTGGCTCTGAACGTGCAAAAAGAACTGGTGCAGATGGCATGCGCTTGAAAGAAGGTATTTTTTTTTGCTATATGAGTATATATATATATATGCAATTGGCAATACAAAAACATGTCTTTCATAATTATCACAAATTGTAAAAATTTCGAAATTTATGCTAATTCTTTCCGTTTCTGCTGTATGGCTTTTATTAATGTAAGTTGTCAATTATGTTATTTACTAATTAATGATGGTGTTCTCATGATTTAGGCATTCATATCAACAAGGGTTTATTGGCCCTTGGGAATGTAATAAGTGCATTGGGAGATGAAAGAAAGCGAAGAGAGGGAGGTCATGTACCATATCGTGATAGTAAATTAACTCGTCTACTTCAGGTTTGTACAACATTATTTTAAGCAATACTGTTTGTACAAAATTATTTTAAGCAATACTTTGGTGTGCTTATCTTGATTAGATATGCATTTTCTCTATCATGTCTATAACTTATTCTTGATGAAAATGATGTTTATAATTATATATGAAAATTGAAAACAACTGTTCTATTTTACTCATGATCTATAATCTATAATACTATATTGTTGGGGAGTCTGCTTATTTTTGTTATTTGATATATAATTAGAGCTAAAAAGATAGTCTGCAGTGTGGGATTCATATTACACTATATCTTGAAGTCATGCCATGGATTTATAAACTTCTAAAATACATATGCCATGGATTTGTAATATATTATCATGATAAGTAATTGGTTGATGAATATGTAGGATTCTCTTGGGGGAAACAGCAAAACAGTGATGATAGGTAAACTCTTCATGCTGTGTTTTATGACTGATGTTTGAAATGTTTTTCCTTAAGACATGTATGAATTAATTAGCTTGTGTGGAAATGTTGCAGCATGTGTTAGTCCTGCTGACACCAATGCCGAAGAGACATTGAATACTTTAAAGTATGCAAACCGTGCTCGCAACATTCAAAACAAGGCAGTTGTAAGTGATTTGAATTGGTGTTTAATATGAATGGGTTTTGTTTTTATTTTTTAAATTTGCGTGTTGTTGTATCATGTTTCTTACATTTTGGTGGCTTTCAATTTTTCTTGTTTTCTAGGTTAATCGTGATCCGGTTGGAGCTCAATTACAGATAATGAGAAGTCAGATTGAGCAATTGCAGGCTGAGCTTCTGTTTTATCGAGGTGATGCCGGGGGACCATTTGAGGAACTTCAGGTACTTCATTACTTTTATAAAGCATAAATGATTGATCCCTTATGTGTCAGTTCTAGACTTCTAGGTTCTAATGTTTTTTTTCCCAGATTCTTAAACACAAGATATCCATCCTTGAAGCAAGTAATGCTGAGCTACAGCGTGAACTTCAAGAACGCCGAGTAAAATGTGAGAGTTTAGCTGAACGTGCTTGCAATGCTCAGGTCTTTCTTTATTCCTATACATTTTAAAATCATATATAAATATTACGACTGTGATACTGTATTTATTTATTTATTATTATTTTTTTGCATCAAGCTGTTGGGTCTCACTCTGGTGAATGCTTTTATAGGTGGAAAAAGACCAGTTGGTCATGAAAATAGAATCACTTCGAAATGGTAAATCTTGGGAAGAGATAGACTCAAATTCCAATCAGGTTTGAACTTTGATACATCAAGTCATTTTTCAAATGAAGTAAAGCCATCACTCACTGACAGTTTGGACTTATTTGTAGGACTATGACCTATTGAAATCTTATGTATCAAAGATTCAAGATCTAGAAGGTGAATTGTCACATATGAAAAATGCAAGGACAAAACCAAACCATTTTATTGAGTGGGCTGATTCGGATGACATTGGTTTCCAATCGAAAAATTCTTTGTTTGCTTGTGGTAATGAGTACTCATCAGATGATGCCAAATCTGCGGATATAACAGGTAGCATATTGGACTGTGAAAGTATTGTTGTGCCTCATTAACTGTATTTTTTTATTGATGTTATTGCTTGAGGATGATGTCAATAATGTAATTCTTGACAAATTTGTTTTGGTTGACACATAGGTACCAAATTTTTAACATCACAGTTGATTATTATGCTAAACTTGCAGTAGCATCTTCATATTTTAATACCCACTGATGGAAAATTTGCATTTGCATTTTAAGATTACAGTTGATAGTTAATGCTAGACTTGCAGCGGCAATGCTATTTTAGTTAAATTGATGCATTTGCAGATTCATTTTCATTTTGAATTTGTATCTAATCCTAAATATCATTAGATGGTTTCTGAAATGTTACATGTACATGTAATGCAGATGATGTGGAAGATCATGCAAAGGAGATAGAGCACTCATCTCTTCAAGAGAAGTTTGATAGGGAACTCAAAGAATTGGATAAGAAACTTGAACAAAAAGAGGTAAAAGTTGCTGGATAGAGTTTTTATCCTATATAGACTAAATATTTTGTCTTTTGTGTATGCTAGTGTCTTTACTAGAATTACATGATTCAGAAGATATTTGAGGTGTGATATGCAATTATTGCAAGTTTCATTCTGAACTTCTGATTTTGACTGGTTAAATTTCCCACGCTGTTGCAGGCTGAAATGAAACTTTATAATAATGCTGATACATCGGTCCTTAAGCATCATTATGAAAAGAAAGTGCTGGAGTTGGAGCAAGAAAAGAAAGTTTTGCAGGTGATTGATGTGTAATTATATTTTAGTTGTATTAGTTGTATTGCATTTGAAACTTACTGCATAATTTCATTCCTTTTATATGTTATTGTAGAGAGAAATTGAGGAACTTAGGTGTAATCTTGCAAACATTTCATCCACCTCGGATGAAGGTGCTCAGAAGTTAAAGGCGGATTATCTTCAAAAGTTGAATGCTCTTGAAGCACAGGTGAAATTATTATGTCAACTATATTAATTGTTAATTTGTTATCCAAAGCATTGAACTGACTATTTGGTATTTAGGTCTCTGAGCTGAAGAAGAAACAAGATGCCCAGGCTCAGCTATTGAGACAAAAACAGAAAAGTGATGAGGCTGCAAAACGACTTCAGGATGAGATCCATAGAATCAAATCCCAAAAGGTTCAGTGGTCTTGGTTGTTGATGAAACTTGTATTTGTTTTTAGTTTGAAGCAGAAAGTGATCAAGAGTTGTTTTTTTGGCCACCATCTTATAGATCATTACTGATTATTTATTTCTTCTTTAGGTTCAACTGCAGCATAAGATTAAACAAGAATCTGAACAATTTAGGCTATGGAAAGCTACACGTGAAAAAGAAGTTATGCAGGTAAAATATGGAAGAATTCCTTGAACTATTCTACTGAGAAGTATGATTTCCAATTTATTAATCCACAATTTAATTGTGTAAGGGCAAATCTTACCCTGTTTCTGGTATTCATTTTGCATTCATTTTGCTAACTTCATACCATATAAAGAATGAGTCTCTCAACCTCTGATGATCGTTATGACAAATGAATCAGTAATGAAAGTGAATCTTCTAATACAAAATTTACTAAATTACCAGCTGAAAAAAGAAGGGAGGAGAAATGAATATGAGATGCATAAGCTGCTGGCGTTGAATCAAAGGCAAAAGATGGTATGTTGCAGTTCATAGCAGTGATGTAGTCTGATTTGGATGCTGTTTATTACCACTAATTTTGTGTTCACTTGCAGGTATTGCAAAGAAAGACAGAAGAAGCTTCCTTGGCTACAAAACGACTAAAAGAACTTTTGGAATCTCGAAAGGCTTCCGCACGTGAAGCTGCAGGTGGAAATGGTCCTGGAATTCAGGTATTCCCCCGTTCCAAGTTTATGTTTCATTTATCTTTTTCCCTGTAAACATCAATTATTACTTCGTTTTGGTGGCTATTCAACTTGACTTTGGATGTAATTATTGCTTTAACATATCTCTTTTTATTTGAAGGCTTTGATGCAAGCAATTGAACACGAGTTGGAAGTGACTGTCCGAGTGCATGAAGTACGATCAGAATATGAGCGTCAAATAGAAGAGTATGTGCTATTTCTACTTAAGTCTCTTCTAGAATCTAGAAGTTTAGATTGGTTTAAAATCTATGCTAATGGTTGCATGTGAAAGTGACCCAAAATTTTCAGAACATTTTAAGAAATGATTCATGGAATAGGCATAGTGTACAAAGTTATTCTTTGGATCTTTGCATGTCAGAAGATTTGTGCTTACTCTTATGAATTGAACTGCAAATGAGAATTCTGGATCATTCTACGAATGAGAAATAGCGATGATATGCAGAAATGTTATATGAATAACTACTGCTGCATGTATTAGCTTTAATTTTGGGGAGTGTTTAAGAAGATTTCCATTTCTATGATTCTTGCTAAGTAAGCACGTGCATGAATGGCAGTTTAAAAAGCTTCGCCATGAAAACAGCAAAATCTTGTACTTTGAGGGTTTGAGATATTTCTCAAACACACTACATATATTCTTTATGCTACACATATTAGAGCTTTGCTAACAAACTCTTCGAACGTTTTCTTTCAGGAGGGCTAAAATGGCTAAGGAGATCAGCAGGTTGAAAGAAGAAGCAGAGATGATAAAGCAAAACAATACAAGGTGAAAAGCACTCCAGTTATCTACTGCATTTAAAATTTAATTAATAAACCATCTTTTTTCTTAGTTCTTCGCAAACTAATTGACTGGTATTTAATGCAGCGATGGCCTTATCTCGATGTCTCCCGGTGCAAGAAATTCAAGGATTTTTGCTCTTGAAAATATGCTTTCGACATCGTCTGCAACCCTGGTGACTATGGCATCTCAGTTGTCAGAGGCTGAAGAGCGTGAACGGGTATTTAGTGGCAAGGGACGTTGGAATCATGTCCGAAGCCTTGCTGATGCCAAGAATTTGATGAACTTTCTTTTCAATATAGCATCTTCGTCAAGGTATCTTATCAAAGGGAATGTCATTACTCCTGTTTAGTCTGATGAAGATGTCTTTTAGAGAAGTAGATGTAAAACTACTAGGGACATTTTGCTAAAATACATTATCTGAAATTTCTTTAATGATTTCATGATGATATTAGTGAACTTATTCATTTATTTCTTTATCTCAGATGTATAGTGAGAGATAAAGAAGTTGCCTGCAGAGAGAAGGAGATGGAGATAAGAGACTTAAAAGAAAAAGTAGTAAGACTAAGTTGCTCCCTTCGACAGATGGAAATGCAAAAGGCTGAGCTCATTCATCGGTTGAATGTATTGGTTAGTATGGTTAATTGAGATTGTCTCACGCATTCCCTTTCTGAAAAACCTTTTCCCTTTGAAAATTTAATACATAATAAAAAATGTTGATGTAGATGTTAATTTTCCTTGATGCACCAAAAACAAATGGAGACATAATAATGATTTACTTTATGCAGAGTGCAACAAGGTATTCAGAATCCCTTAGGGAGTCAGGATTTGGAGGGCATAAGTATGACCTACGCAAGCCGGTAATTCTCACATATTTGGTTCTTCTTCTACAATAGAATCTGCAATGGATTCTAAGTTGTCCGATTTACTTTGTTTTTAATTATTAATCAATTGGTTATCTTTAGGAAAACCGGAGATCTACCTTTTTATTTGAGGACATGGATATATCCGAACCAGAATCAGATGGCTACGAGGTAGAGGAAACTGATGATGAATGGGTACAGTCGGAAAAATTGCTTGGTGGGAAAAGAAAATCTAAAAGAAGCATGGAAAGCAATCTAAAAGATGATTCAATAGAAGGATCTGGTGCATCGGAAGTTTGCTGTTCTTGCAGCAGATCATCCACTTGCAAGACATCGAAATGCCAGTGTAAAGCTCTAGGAGGCTTTTGTGGAAGCTCATGTGGTTGCCGCGCAACGAAGTGTGCCAACAGAGTTGCCAATGAGTCACAAGAACCGGCATACTTGGGATCGGTTGAAGGGACTGGAAATGATTCTAGTACTGAGGAATCTGAGAAAGACCGCATTCTTGCGACTCAAGGTGCTGAATTGCTGCAGGGTGCACTAATTGAAGGGCCTGCTGAGACCAACAACAATGGTAATGGATCAAGAAAGGCTCTATCTGACATTGGAAACACACTGGTGCGTGATTTATGTATTAAAAATGTATAATTAGATTGGAATTGGATTTCTCCAAACTGCCATTACTTGTGCTTTTGTTGAGTGTAAAATGTTATGATAGTTCTCTTAACTAATTATAACTGTTTTTAATTTTTGAAGGCCAAATCAAAGGTACAAAAGGATACTCAAAGAAAGAAATGGCGGAAACCTACAATACAACTTATTCCAGTTCCACCAACATCATCACAACCAGATAACTCTGAAGCAATCAAGAAAGAAAATAATGTAATTATTCAAGCTGATGACTCTAACAACATACCACAGAAAGTGCACTCATCCAGACCTGAAAATGCTTTAGTCATCCCCAAAGTAGAGAATAATTTTGTTGAGACAGATAATATCCCTTTGAGAATACCAAGGGCCATGCGAAAACAAGCGACATTGTTTGGTGGTAGTGTTCCATTGGGTGACAAGAATGCTAGTAAGCAAGATGAATCTGTTAGTAAGAAGGAGCCTGAAGCTTTTGATTCCAAAAGTCCAATCCTACAGAAAAGAGCATTTGAGAAAGAGAACAACGGTCGTTAAATCTTGCATCTGTTCTCCTCCTTACTCTTTTGAGGACTCCACGGTTGGGTATCAAATGACTAGGAATGTGTAACAAATTGATGTTGGTTTGTCTTCAGCAGACAAATATAGAAAACTTGGCTTTTTATTTTTTCTTTAATTAGATTAGATAGTTCAAGTGATTCCATTCCAAGCTCGTCACATCTTAACCACTGAGCATAGTGTGTTGTGAATTTCAGCAAGGGCTGAATTCATCAATGGCCAAAGAGAAATACTGTCTTCTACCTGATTTATTATTTGAATCAACTATGTTGGTGCTTTTCATTTTGTGGATTCTATTCTTTTGTGTTATAATGAAACCCAGGCTTGAGGCTTCAGAAATTGTTAATGTTCTGTACCCGATTTTGTTATTCTATTGCCGCCCAATACTTGTAATACAACGTGTAGGCTACAAAACAAACCATAAATTAAACCGTGAAAACACAACATTACAATGAATAATTTGGTAAAGAATCAAAATATACCATAAAAATCAAATCTTATTAAACTGGTTCGGTTCCATTTAAAAGTTTGATAAAAAAGTAAATTTAAAAACTAATTTTAAACTCCTAATTAGAGTAATCAAATCAATTACACCAACTTGTATTTTTTTTTTTGGTCAGGCACTAACTTGTATTATGTAATCAAATTCACTAACATATGATACCAAATAAATAGTTCTAATAATCTAATAAAATGTATATAGTGTTACACTAGTTTACATTAAAATCAACCATTACTTTTAATCACTATATTTTATACGGTATATAAATAATCACTGTATTTTATATGATATATAAATATAAAAATAAAAAGTTCAAACATGAATAATCAAAATATTAAATTATAATAATCAAACATTAAAACATATAATCAAACTACTAAATTATAATAATCAAATATTTAAATATAAATAAAAACTAAAATAATCGAACGCGTAAAATGGACGTATCTAACGTCTTGGCCTCATGGTGATGGAAGC
>JASCZI010181261.1:172194-195995 GCA_036250425.1 Stylosanthes scabra | reverse complement strand
AAACTACTAAATTATAATAATCAAATATTTAAATATAAATAAAAACTAAAATAATCGAACGCGTAAAATGGACGTATCTAACGTCTTGGCCTCATGGTGATGGAAGGGAACTCAAGAACATTTCAAGCAAAGACATCCATAACATGATGCTGTATGTTTTTGAACTTTCTTGGGCATGTATAATTCTCGTTGCCACTACTTCAGGGCCATCTTTTCCACATTTATTTCTCCTTCTTTGAGCAGCGTACTCCTTCTACCTCTTTCTCTCTCCAGGTTTGATTTCTTCACGGTGCCAATTTTGCTTGTTATAAGGCGTGCATTAAATGGGTTTTCTGTATAGAAAAATTGGTATAAATTTGATTTGAGTTATATATGTTTACATAGTTATATATGTTTACAAATAGTATAATTATAATGTGGGTGAAACTAGCGGCTAAAATTGATGTAAAAATATAATTATTAATGTATCTGTCATGTCAATTTCTCATACAAATAGTCAATTATTATCTCTTTTAATTTTTACACTTTTAATTTGCCTCCACCACCTTACAGTTTTATCTCTAAATTCTATTTCTTTAATTTATATTGACACTATAATTAAAACATTGAGATACCAACCTTCCCTGTTAAAATGAAACAAAAAATTGAGTAAAACACAATGCATTTTCTTTTCTTGATAAAAATATAAAATAACATTTAAATGTAATTTGAGTAAAACAAATTATTTTGAATTGTGCAAATTTTTTTACTTGAATAACTAAAATTATAGAAAATTCAGTTAAACAGCACAAATTTTAGTTTAATAATACAAAATTATTTATAATAAAAAATTTAATGTTTGATTCTTTTATTTTTCTTAAAAAAATGTTTTATATGTTTCCGTTCAAAATATTAATTTTTCTATGAAACTTAAGACCTATTTTTATTTATTTATTTATTTATTTATTTATTTATTTTTACATCAACTTAAGATAGATATTTAATCAAATTCGAGTTGACTATACTTGCACCAACCCCTTTCATTCAGGTTTTCATGACTAACCAAATATTTCTTATGAACTTATGAAAAATGTTGCATATACACCTTTTTTTTGTTGTACATCTCTATTCAAATTCCAAACGAACATGTTTTTATGTATACAACGAACATGTTTTTATAGTTGACACGAACAGGTTTTAAAACCTGTTCGTTTGCTTTTAAAACCCTGTTCGCTATAGTAGTAATATTCTGTTCGTACACGAAAAGAAATCTATATATACGACGAACATGTTTTATAGTTGACACGAACATGTTAAAAACATGTTCGCTTCCTTTTAAAAATATATTTGTTCTAAAAGTAAAATCCTATTTGTTGGGACTTGAATAAAGATATACATCCAAAAGAAGTGTACATCAATATTAATTATTTTATTTTGCCTCAACATTTTGGATTTACATTTAAAAGGTGAAATATAAAAACTCCCTTTTCAGACTCTAATGTGTCTAAGTAAGGCCAACAAAAAAAGAAAAAAAAAAAAAGAGGAGCTCCTTTAATTTTTTTTTTTTTATTAGCGAGGAGCTCCTGTAATTGATTGTAAGGTTGTCTCCAAAATATATAACTGAATTTATCAAATAAATAAGGATCAAGTTATTAATGTCAATAAATTAATATTTTAATTACCTTTAATTGATGTTTACAAATAACAAAAATTATAAATTTAAATTAAAATATTATTTGATCACTTTAATATTCTTAGTCTTATCTTTATTCATGCATCATCCATTTCTAATGCCCCTTCCTCTTCTTATTAAAGTATTCAAGACTTCAAGTATCCAATCATTTTATATATTTTTTCCACTTTTTATATTATTAGTTTATAACAGTATGAAGGCTAGTTATAAACATTAAAACATAACATCCACCGGTTTTTTTTTTTTTAACGAATGCATTGCACAACAGCTCTAATCCTAAACTTTACCTCACAAATGCACATGTTATACACTCACGCACTGACGCACCTAATGTAGTCATTATTCGGCCGCTCGAGAGTTTTGCAAGGTTTTGAAGATCATCACATCCACCGTTTTCTAATCAGAAACTAATAATAATTAAGCATCTAATAATTAACAAAAGCTAATAATTAACCAGTGCTAATAATGTTTGGTTGTTGTGGACCCTAAAAGCTGGCGATGATATTTCAATATGAAGCTAGTTGCACACTTGCACATGCACACACTGTCCAGATGACACATGTGAATTGGTATTGGCCCATCAGATTTAGTATCCACATGACCACATGGCCAGTGGTTAGAACTAGGATGGATCCATGGATGCCAAGACCAAATTAAAAATAAAAAAAAAACTAGGATAGTTGTAGGTTTTTTTATTTTTTAAATAAAAGATTCAAAATGATAGGAGTAAGATCTCCTGTGGGTAAGAATTAATCAATTAGAAAAGAATTAGGAAAAAATCAAAGGGAGAGAGAAGAAGAAGATAATTCGATTGATGGTGGAATTCCAGAAAAAGAAAGATTTCATTCACTTAATTCATTGATTGACCTATTACATTTTATTATTACTATTTATAATTGCTATTAATTCATAAAAAACTATCTAATTGGACTAATGGCCCATTATACACGTATCATTATATTCCACTTAAAATCAACCTTGTCCTCAAGGTTGTAAAAAATTAAAATTCTAATTACTATTAATAAAACTAAGAATTAGTTTTAATCAAGATTTTTTTTTGACATGAACAATATTTTTCTAATTTATTTCTATTCTAATGCTACCAAAATTGAAACTCCTCTTGGATCCCATTGCTTAAAAAATATTGAGCCCACCAATTTTTCAAAATAATTTTCTTTAACACTTGGTCTCAGTTTGAAAGAGTCCAATGAACCTTTGAATTGGGCTGGGTGTGATTGGAGGCCCAACCATGGTTGAAGGGGTCTCCACTTTCCAACCATCATTCCAGAAAGAATTAGAAGTTGCTGCAATTTGGTCAATGCCTCCAAAACCATAATCTCTCCTCATGGACATCCAAAGTGAAGAAGGGCACCACTTCGACGTCGCCTCTTCCTTCGATCATATATGTGCCTGAAACTGCTGTGAGAAACCCGCGTCCATCCACCTTCTCTCCAAGTCCGGGGTCTGTTCCACCAGTGTTACCACCGTCACTACTCGACATTCACCGTCCACAACCATGCCGCCTTGTTTTCTGCTCTGTTGTTTTCCATCGCCGCCGCGGTTCCACGGAAGGACAACCACAAGGAGAGGCGGCGGTGTCAGAGAGACAAACCGCCTCAACCACCGAGCCCGGAGACCTCCATTAGTAACCATCGCGACCGTTGTTCTTCCTGCCGCCGACGATGATGTACACTTTCCCCTTATGGAAACGCCGACCTCGGCGCTGCACCCTGTACTGTTCTCGTCCCCTTCGTCAACAGCATCATCCACGGTAAGAATTCTGGTATGTAGGGCTGCACATGGATCAGATCAGATCCGCGATAAAATCCGCAATCCGATCCGAAAAATGTGGATCTGATCCGATCCGAAGAGAGCGTGGATCGGGTACGATCCAATCCGAAAAGTTGGAGGATCGGATAGCGGATTTGCATAAGACATCCGCGTATCCGATCCGCGGATCCACATATCCGCATGTAACACAAATAAAAAAAATAAAAAATATATATATGTTAAGTGAGGGTGAAGAAAGGAAACCCTAGCCGCTCAATCCCTCACACCACTCTCTCATAATCTCCCAACCCCTCAACCCTACTCTCACACTCACACGACCCTCTGCCTCAGCCCTCACATCCCACCCACCCACTCCCTTTACACCACCACAAACATCGTCCCCAACTCCCCATCACCGTTTCTCCGCCGGCGCCACAACCCTATTCCCGTCTTCACGCTTCATCGTCGATTCGCCGCAGCAAGGCTCGTCGTTGCCTTTCCCCTGCTCAAACAGGATCGTCGCCGTCTTTTCCCTTTGGTCACGCTCGCTCTGCTCGTCGACGTTGTTCAACCGTTTTGCTCCTTGTTCAGATCTCTGTTCTGTCTCTTCATCATCTTCTTCGTCTTCGTTCTTCGCCGTCCGTTCTCTTCACCGCTTCGCCATCCTCGTTCTTCTCATAGGCACTGGTATGCTCGCCGCCGTTCATATTGCATCTGACCGCCACTGTGCTTCTCGTCTCTGCTGCCATTAGTGTCGTTGCCGCCTCTGTTAGAGTCATCGCGTCGTGGCTTGCTAACCGTAAGTCATTTAATTTCTTCACTTTCGTTGAATTTAATTTCTTCTCTACTGAAATTGATAATAATTGGAAGAGGTTCCCGAAAAGACTTCTATCACTGATGATAAAGGAACAACAACTGAAATTGATTCCCTAAAGTCGTTTAATTTCTTCATTTTTGTTTTGTCTTATGTTGATAATGTGTTAAGATTTATTTTAGATTTAAGTTTGACGTTATTATTTCATTGTAGACTTTGGGTTCTAGAATTTTTTTATGGCTGAAACCACCACAAACGGGATCTGTGGTGCTGCTGGATCAAGAAGAGAATGGGATTTTTTAATGTTAGAAAATGTATATGTTAGTATTGCATTGTATTAAATTGTCTATTTTGAAGTTTGATGGATACTGACTCATGAGAGATCAGGATGCAAATTTTCCTCCAAAATAGATTTTTCTTTTTTTTTTTTAGAATTTCCACACAGTTGCGGATATATCCGCAATCCGATCCGCAATTCGCGGATATATCCGCAGTCGGATCGGATCGGATATGAAGGTGAAAATTGCAGATATTGTATCTGATCCGATCCGATGAAATTTGTGCGGATCGGATAGGAAAATTGCCTATATCTGATCCGATCCAATCCAATCCGTGTGCAGCCCTACTGGTATGGATTACCTTGATCTGAAATTTGAGTGTCCGGTGGATCTGGAATTTGCAAATTTATTTTTGGATTTTGAACCTCTGATTTTCTGTGCAACTCTTCTGAATCTGCATCTGGTTTTTCTTCTTTTGGATTCAAAACAAACGTTGGGATTTTATGTTGAATCTGTGTTTGAGATGCTGAATTGGAGTTTTCTGATTGTTCATAATATGTTTCTGGATCTACCATTGTTGTTTCTTGAGCAAAATCCTCTTCATGTTGCAGCGGTTCTTAGTCCAATTCTGGTAGAACTGAACGAATATCAGGCTGGTAGTGATAGAGAAATGCAGTTTCAAATTGCATCCAAGATGCCGCTAAATTTTTCAATCTCCATGAGCAGAATCATTGGAAAGCCTCTCCTCTCAATCCAGCGTAGACGTTGTTCAACCTTTGTGATTCTAGAATATTTCTGGAATTTCAGAATTTCCATGCACACAAAATCCACCAGTAACCACTTCCTTCTCCCTCAAAAACAGGAAGAACATCATAATTTGGAATGTGGTTTGTGCTGTCTAATTCACCATGGTAACCATAGAAAGTTGGCATGGTGTTCAATGAAAGCACCAAATAATAGGAGTAAGATCTCCTATTGGTAAGAATTAATCAATTAGAGAAGAATTAGGGAAAAATCAAAGGGACAGAGAAGAAGAAGATAATTCCATTGATGGTAGAATTCGAGAAAAGAAAAGATTTCATTCACTTAATTCATTGATTGACCTATTACACTTTACTATTACTATTTATAATTGCTACTAATTCATAAAAACTATCTAATTGGGCTAATGACCCATTATACACGTATCACAAAATTTATAAATATACACACATTCAAGAATAATTACAAATTTATTCTGTCATTATATATCTCGTCGTTAGTGGCAACAAATAGTTTTATATATATCTAGTTGCCAACAAGATATATGTAAATTTTTCTTTTAAAATTTTTTTTGCACATATCTCGTCGGCACTATTTTAATTTTTATCCATCTAATCCAATTTTATCAACTCTTGGACCACTTCCATTTTCATTTTTTAGTCAATTTAGTCCAATTTTATTCGACTATTGGACGACTTTCATGTTCATTTTCTAGTCCATTTAATCCGATTTTATTCAACTCTTGGACCACTTTCATTTTCATTTTCATTTTCTAATCTATTTAATTTAACGTTTGGAAGTATAAATACACTTACCTCAATCCAGTAGTTGCTCCAACGAGATATGTGCATGATTTTTTTAAAAAAAATTAAAATTTAACTACCACTCATTAAAATTTAACTTAATTAACAATAGAGTACATACTCAATCCTTCATTTTATTATTTATATTTTTACAATTTGTTTAATAAATTTTAATTTTTTTTTATCAATTTTTACAATTAAAATAGCATACTCAAGTTTAGATTTTAATTTTATTCAATTTACAAGTTCTTTTTTCTCTCCCAAACGTTGGATTAAATGGACTAAAAAGTAAAATGGAAGTAGTCTAAGAATTGGATAAAATTCGATTAAATGAATAAAATTTTTAAAAAAAAATTAGAAATTTTTTTACACATATCTCGTTGGGAATAGCGAGATATGTGTAAAAAAATTTTAATGCCAACTAAATATGTACAAAACTATCTCGTCGTCAGGCGACAAGATATGTAATGGTAGGATAAATTTTTAATTATTCTTGACCGCATGTATATATTTGTAAATTTTGAATTTTATTGACCGAATGTATATTTTTAAATTTTGAATTTTTTATTTAAAAAATAAAAAATGGGATGGATGTAAGAAAATATAATAATAACATATGTAGAAAACCAACTTGAGTTAATCTGCTTAAATCATTTAAATTTCATCCTGTGCATATAATAATCTATTGATACACCTTTAAATAAAATTTAGATTCATGACAGATTAGTCATCGACTTATCAAGTTAGAAGATATCGTGGAATAAAAGAATAACAAATGTGAGGGAGAAATTATTTTAAGGATAGTTTTGAAATTTATTTAATTTTGAAGATTAATTTGTCTTTTACTAATAAAAATTACAAAAAAATATATTATTTAATGAAAATAAACAATAAAGTCTATTTTATATATTTTAAAATTTGAAGAATTAAAATATTTAACTTTAAAAATTTCAAACCTGATTTGAACAATTACCCTAATAATATAGGAAGTTGTTCCGATATGGAAGTTGAATTAAGGGGAATACCGTATGGAAATAATTAAGACCCTTGAGATTTATTGGTAGAAAATCCAAGGGTCAAAACACGGCACACAAATTACAATGCACAAGGACAAATAGATAACACAATGGGCTATAAACCGGCACATACATTATCACGCGTGAGGTCTAATGCGTTTTTCATCAATTGCAGCTGAGGTTGGCGCCAGGCTCGAGGAATAGCGATGAGTTGTTGAGCCAGTATTGTGAAGTGATAAATATACAAATTCAAAAATTTAAAAATTTAATTAAGATTATATATATATATATATATAAAGTAAAATAATATATTTTTATATAAAATATATATTCTTAAAAAAAAATACTTTTTATTTTAAACTAATTTTTACCTTTAAAAAATAGTCTGAGTTTAAATAGGTAACCCTACATTTCGAATTTTTCCTTGAATCATAATTACCAAACCAATCCGAAAAGAATCTTATAATCATGAATTTGAACATGCATACAAAACAAAACTTCTAAACTTCTTAACATCTTGCCATCATAATAAATAATTAAGGTCCATATTTCTCCTTTATTTGTTGATTTGTTGCATGCTACCTAGGAAGATGCCATCAAAGTATAATGAGTGTTGACTGTGTTGCAAAATGAATGAATAATGAAAAGTAGCAGTGAGTATATAAATTTGTCAATAAATTGTTTTAATCTTTCTTCCCGAACATAATATTTTATGTTTAATAATAACATGACTTTATTATAATAGTGAAATTTAGTTATTACTTATTTAGTCTGCATATATATCATGAGCATTGCAAATTATCTGTGGTCACTAAAATATAGTTGTGTGAATATACAAGAAACATTTTAACTGAAGTTAACATTAGTAACCTTAAATCATTAATCGAACAATATTACATTAGAAATTTGTATATAAAATTTTAGAAAAATTCTATGATGCTTACAGCTTTAGTAAGCATGTCATGATGACTACATATGGCAAGTTGTGAATGGTAATATTTAAGGTGGTCCAATGTATCCAGATCCACAATAATATTAATTCACTTGCAGGTTTTGCTTTGGGCTTCAATCAATATGCATTGAATTTTGTTGCATATGACTTTTTTTATGTTGGACCAAAAATGAGTTACTAGGCCGATTGATGGCTTCATGTTATGATTGATGGGCTTGTAATGGATTGCTATTTCTTAACAAAATAATCTAACAACAAGAATTATTTATGAAAATGGATAGGATTAAAATAATTCACCTATGTCAAAAAAAAAAATTCACCCAACAAGAAAAAAAATAAAAAACTTTAAAGAAATTCATATTGTTCTATGACAAAAAAAAATCATATTGTTCTTCAATATATAATGTATTATTATTATTATTATTATTATTATTATTATTATTATTATTATTTAGCAATTTAATTGTTAAACACATTTATATGTTACGTTTAAAAATTTAAGTTTTATACAGGCTTAATTTTTAAAAATAATAAAAAAAGTATCTAAATTTTATAATTTAATTAAATTTTAATTAAAAATATAAATAAATTACAATCATATAAAGATAAAATTTTATAATTAAATTAAATGTCAATTCATTTTATAATTGCGTTAACAATCCTATTTTATGTAATTTTGTATTCAAATAATTTTATATTAAAAAAGGAGTAAACCCAAAAAAAGAAAAACACTAAAAAGGAATTGAGAAAAGTTATAAGCTATGGCCCTTACAAGAAGACTGTCAAAGACTCGTTTGGGAGACTAATAAAAACTTCCATTTCTGCAATATGGGAAAAGAAGAAAGAAGAACTGCTAGTTTGTCTGTGTTTTTTTAGTTGTAAAATAAAAGCGGTGAAAGGGCATAGGAAAAACCCATTGGTTCCATTCTCTCCGAAATCGACCCTCTTGGTTCACTTGGATTAATTATGCTAGATTTGTCTTGTATATCCTCTGTAGATAACATATGCTTTTTACACCATCTAGATGGGTGACACCTAATTCTATCTCATATAACAAAATTTCCAAAAAATCTTATCATTAAAAGGTGTGTGAATTATATTCCAACCAAATGCTCCTTGTAGTGGCATATACTACACATTGCCACAGAGATTTCACCTCTTTCACTCTCCCAAAACCCACAAACCTCATTAATAGAAGCTGATCTAATGATGTTCTGCACACCCAAGATCCATAAAAGACACCAAATAAAGAATTGTGCAAAGAAACAGCCATAGGACAGTGTAAAAATATATTTGTGATCTGGCCGCTTCACAGGACGGCGCGGCGCGGCGAAATGGTTCTGACATGGACATCACACTTGTAACAGCACACACCAGGAATAGTGAGACGGAATGAGCATGAAACTTATTGATAGTTGATACGATCAAGAGTTAGAAATTAGAAAAATAAGAGTGAGTCTCAGTGCGAGAGGCAGAGAGGGAGTGAGGTTGAAGAGAGAAATTGGGGGTGAAGAACTGAAGATGAAGGTGCTAGGGTTTTCAATTTTCATAAATCCTGTTGTTGGATAATTTCTTTACATTTTTTTTCTTGTTTGGTGAACTATTTTTCTTTAGCCGTGATTTTGGCCTACTGCCTCTTTTTCTAATTGATTGAAGCCCAAAATAAGGCCCTATAAGTGAATTAATATTATTGTACATCATGATATATTAGACCATCTTTGATATCACCATTCATAATTTGACACATATAGTCATCATGACATGCTTACTAATTTGGTAAGCACCACAGAATGACCCAAAATTTTAAATCATAAAGAGAGTTACAAAAGTTATAAAATAACAGTGCACAAACATTCAATAATCCAAACACCCTCAACTTACTACTATTGCTTCAGTAGATAATAAACTCAGACTATAGAATAACACACATTGAAAACGATCAAAGCACACACAGGCTGAGCTCCAAATGCCTTTTAGGGTTCCAAGGACCCCTTCATTTTGTGCTTGAAACTGGACACTTACTTTATGAGTATGGTTTTTTCTACTATTTCTTTGAGTCAAATAACAATCCTAAGATGGATCCTCTCATGCTGTGGCTCACCTGTAGTCCTAGCTGTTCTGCTTTCTCTGGCCTTGTCTTGTCTTTGAAATTGGTAATACTAAGCTAACACCATTATCCGTATCTGAAATCTTCATGCTTTTAGTCTTGTACATAGTCTCAGTCAAACATATATAGGTGTGTTAAGTATTTCTCAGGCTCAAAGGCTAAAAGAGGAAGAGGCCAAAAGAAAAATTGTTTCTATCTGAGTCTTTACCATCTTTTAAGAAAATTGTCCAGGGAAAAAAATCTCAGACAGTGACAAAGATTGTGCATCATACATAGCTATGTTTAATTAGATAACCCTGCAACCAAGCCATTATAATTCCAGTTATGCAAGTTCATGTAAAGTTCAAATCTAATCAGCTGATTCAACTTCACTAACTGCCATCATCATGCATAGTGTAGTAAGTTTTGCATTCTAAGATTTTCTTCCTTTTTTTTGTTTTTGGTTTCACTCTCAAATTGAATAGAAAAGGTAAATGTTTTGAAGAAGAATATGAAAACTTTGGGAGGGAATTTATAATTTTCAATGTCACTATTTATATGTTTTGGAGAAGAATATGAAAACTTAAGTATATTTATTGTTGGAAGAATAATATCTGACTTCAATTTCACTATTCCAGTAGGCAATAACATATATAGAAGCAAACAAACCTACCAATAGGAGCATTCGGGTTTTAAGATTTTAATTACATTGAAGCATTGTAAAAAACAAACCAGAGACTTTTGATCATCCTCCAAACATACTATTTTATTATCATTCAATCATGCACAGAGGACATATAAAGGGTAGACATTCATGTAGTACCATGATAGCATAGTCATACTACTAATTCTAGAGAAATTTACTTGTTAATTAAATGAGATGTAAATTTAATTGCTAACCAAACTCAATTATTTTAGCCATTGAATCAAATAGTAAGGAATACAAAAAACTCATCATCACAAAGCATTATGAATCTGTTATTAAAAAGAAGAATAAGAACATGAATGTTGCAGATGATGATATATTCATATATGGGATTAAATTTATAAACATTTACCTTGCATCTCACAACAGAGTTGATAACATCTGAAGGTCAAGGCCAAAGCTCATACATTCTGACTCATTTCCAACTTATACCAAACTTAAGTCATTGAACTTCCAAGGATAGTTCTCTGCTAGTGATCTCCAGTGAGAAGATCCCTATGGCTTCTGTGAGTAGTGTACACATGATGGCTCCAAAATGTGGACTACATTCATTGAGAGAATTACATATAGAAGCAATTAGCATTTTTCAAAATTAGTTTGTAATGCCATTTTAAAAAGAAACAATTAAGAACTTGTAAATGGATTATCTGGTATCGTTCATCAGAAATGAGTCCCATCCCATTAGCAAATGGGATTCGATAGTTTTTTTTTCATGTCAATCTATTTTAGAAATCCCCATCAACATCAGGTATACCTAAAGAAAAGAACATTAGAGTCATTTAAGCATTATTAACTATTATCCATTCATCCAGGTTGAGAAACAAATCAAGAAATAAAGCTCATAACAAAACTCTAAGTTAAGTAGACAACAGCAGAATCTACACAATCCCCTACAATAACTTTAGGATTCACCCTTTCAGTTTCAACAGCTCCTATCATAATCGTGGCTAACTAAATTTTAACATTCTACTCATCAAAACCAAGCAAGAGAAGGGTTTGGTTACTACAAAGGGTTGAAATTGATTGAGTGGAAAGGGTTGTAGACCTGCAACTGAACTATTGAAGGGAATTTGAGACAAAAGATAGAAAGTATAAGTCCAAAAACACCCTTACCCAGTTACCCAGAGTATGATACACCAAAAAGCCGCCCACATATGCCATCCACCCCCGTTCTGCCATGGAAAATGCACCACGGCTGCCGCAAATCCCTTAGAGCAATTGCCGCCACCGCGAGTCCCCTTCTTCATTTGTCTCTGTTTCTGTCGCCTCTTCTTTAACCGGCAACAACCCCTCTCTTACGCTCCTTATTATAGACAGAGAAACTAAATTTACCATGGCACACACCGAGAACGCACCCCCATATGAATGAGTTTCGATCAAACCCTAAACCCTTCAACGAGTCTCTATTTCTACCCTCTTCTTTAATCACTTGGTTGTGTTATGCTCAGATGCGTCTTCGCAACCGGATCCAGGATCTAACCCCTCTTCCTCTGTCCCACTCCGTTCGAATCCCCTTCCGCGGCGAACACAACACTATCCACCAAATCTGTGACCTAGGCTTGCCCTTCCTCCTTAACACTTAGCGCCTAACTCATGTCGTCTCTTCTGGAGTCTCTAAACTGGCCAAATTAGTAAATGACTCGGTTTTTTACAAGGGCATGAAGGGCCTTTCATTTCGCACAAAACGACAAAATAATATTGGCCACCTCTGAAGTCACAGAATACGATATGCAAGCGAAAAATGCTTCCATATCGGATAACTTTCCAATAAGATATATATTTTTAAGGGAATAATAATAATAATTGTGTCTAATGTTTGTGGACCTTGTCATTCTCTTTTTGGGTTGAGACTAGACAAATGCAATATTCACCACGATTGTCAATTATCAAAGCTAAGCGTTTTGAACTTTGAAGTATTAAAGCGAATAGCGATGAGTAGATGTGGATGAGCAAATCAAAATAAGCCCCAAACATTTTGTGTGGATGGGTTTGAATATGCGTTTGGAGTTTTGTGATTGGACCAAATATTAATAAATAAGAGAAAGTTAATAATTGATAGGAAGCAGATAAAGTGCAACGTGATACTCATCTTATTATTAATTTTAATATGTATAGATTTTATAATAACGGTAATTTTAGATATATCATTGAAATCATTTAGCAACACGAAAAATGTAAATTTTAGTATAGAAATAAAAATTTTTCTGTATTAATATTTATATTTTTCTGTGTTATTAAATAGTGTGTATGAATGTATACAATAATACACATAGATTGATTCTTATAATAATTTTAGAGTATGTATCAATTTTGGTACTCCAAAAATTTAAAATAAGATACATTAGTTTTTAACTAAAATTAATTATTTTTTAGTTTTCAACTTTTTATTTCATAGATCAAATTAATTTTTAAAAGGTAATTTGATTTATGTATTTTACAGACTAATTTAACTTATAATATAAAAAATTGGAGACTAACCTGATTTATAAACAAAAATTAGAGATCAAAATATCACTAAATTTAATTGAAGACTAATGTGTTTTGGTTTAAAATTTTTCGAGGAGATGTTCTCATAATTTTATAACTAAAATAAGCAGTTAAGATTAATAGAATACTATGTAATATAATACACTTGATTTGCTTCCTAATTTACTGATAAGGACACTCTCTTGCAAATGGATTGGATGGTAGGTTGCTAATTAGATGTTTTTATTCTTTTATTTTTTTTAAAATCTTAGAATGATTGGTTCCAATAACCCAGTAAGACAAGTAGGATGGGATGATGGAGGAACTCTTGTCTTCGTACTAATGCCAAGCTTTGATTATTAGAATTTTTTTATTTTAGTGACTATTTGATTATTACACTTATACACTAAAACTTTAGGATAAGTAAGCCACCAATATTAATGTTCATAAACTTTTCAAAAGTTAATAAAAATAATTTATAATTTTATTAATAATAAAAAATTTTAATTTAAAATGTGACAAAAGTATCCAATTAAAAATATTTTCATCATGTTTCTAAATAATTATAAGATATTTTTATTAATAAATAAATTTGAGAGTATTTTATCAATTTTTGAATTTATTAACTATTTATATATTATCCCACCAAAAAAAACTATTTATATATTAAAATATGTAAAATTATTAGTTTAACAGCTCATTTTGGTGTCTACATATAATTTTTGTTATTATTATTATTAGAGTAAAATACAATTTATTTACTAAATTGTGGTTTTCATATTGTTTAATGGTTTAATCAAATCATCATCGTCATCATTTTGGATCCAAGGAAATCGATATTATTCAAGTCCAAATTTTTTTTGAAAGGTTTATTCAATTGGAAAATTTTCTAATATAAAATAAAATAAAATTTTATTTGCAAAAACAAATTAAAATGACATTAATTATCGATTTCCAATTTTTTTTGAAGATAGTTCCATGTTTGCCCAATAGTGTGGCTAAAATAAAATTTTGCCACACTGTTGGGCGAACTTGTAATTTTTAGAGAAAATTTTTCAGAGTTTGCCTATATTTGAGGCGAACAAGATGATTGTCCAACATGGAGACTCCATCCCACTTCTCTTCCTCGGTTCCTGTAAGTCTTCATTTCCCCTTCCTTTATTTTAATCAAGGTTCAGAGAACCGGACCGGTCATTGAACCGGTGGAGTGACTGGTTCAAGGATTTAGAAGTTCGATCGAAGTCGGACCGTGGTTGGATCGTTTACTTAAATATATAATAAAATAATTTGAAATCATTATAAAATTATTTAAAATATAATATTATTAATTTTTAATTAAAAAAAGGCTAAAAAATCGGCCCAATTTGACCGGTTCACGGTTTTTGACTGGTTTTTGACCAGTCTGATGCCAACCGGTTTTCGCATATGAATTGAACCGGACAAAGGACCGGCTTCTGGTTTTCCGATCGAACCGGCCGGTCCGGTCCGGTTTTCAGAACACTGATTTTAATTCATTATTTATGTTTGTATTTATTTATATAAATATAGAGTTTAATTTTGATGCACTGACGGTGTAAAGAGTTTTACACAGTCATCCAATTAGATTCATGCATTTATTTAACTTTAGAAGTAGTGAGCTTGAAAATTAATTGATCTTGATGATATGTAACATCTGGTTGGATGTATGTGTAAAACTCTTTTACACCGACGGTGCATAGAAATTAAATTCATAAATATATAGGTAGTTTGTTTTAGGTAGGTGTATTAATTAGATTGTAGTTTCTATTAAATAGATGGTAGTTTTTATTTATTATTTTAATAGTTTTATTGTATTTTTTATTCTTTAAGTATTTATTCTTTAACCTAATTATTTTTTATAATAAATAAATACTATTACCTAATTATTAATAACGCTAGCTAAACTAATTATTAATAACGTTATCTTAAATAACAAAATAAAATTAACCAACTAACATAACTATCAATAAAACTAAATAAACACTTAAATAATAAAAAATACAACAAAAATATTAAAATAATCAATAATAATAGATGTACCATTGTACATATCGGTATACATAATTTAGTAACAAAAAAATATAAATATTAGCATAGAAAAATATAAATTTTTGTGTTAATATTTACATGTGTTATTAAATGGTATGTACAATACTACACATAAATTTATTCTAAAATAATAAATAAAAATTACAATCTATTTAATAGAAACTACAATCTAATTAATACACCTACCTAAAACACACTACCTATATATATATATATATATATAAATAAATACAAACATAAATAATGAATTAAAATAAAAGAAGGGGAAATGAAGACTTACAGGAACGGAGGAAGAGAAGTGCGATGGGATCTCCATGTTGGGCAATCATCATGTTCGCCTCAAATATAGGCAAACTTAGGAAAGTTTTCCCTAAAAAATTACAAGTTCGCCCAATAGTGTGGCAAATTTTTATTTTAGCCACACTATTGGACGAACAAGGGACAGTTTTTAAAAGAAAATTAGAAATCGGTAATTAATGTCTTTTTAATTTATTTTTGGAAATAAAATTTTATTTTATATTAAAAAATTTTCCTTTATTCAAGTCCAATTATCAAAATGAAATTAGTTTATATCCCTTTTTTTTTAGGACATGTTAAAATTATCCCTCTTAGTTTTATTTTGTTTTAGTTTTATCTCAAAATTTTCAATTGTCATCAAATAAACATTTGGTAGTTAAATTTTCAATAATTTTTTAACTAATCCAAAAATAATATTTGACAATTAGGAGCTAGAAACCAAAATTACTTATATATTTGTGTTGAAGATTGTGCTTGCAAAATTAATTATTAATAAATTATTTTTATATTTTTTGAAAAACTAACTATCTACATTGATGCAAATAGAAAATTGTTGGGATAAAATTGAAATAAAATAAAATTGAAAAATAATTTTTAAATTTTTAACAAACTTTAAAGATAAAAAATATACTTTATCTAAGTAATTTGACTCATTCTTGGAAAATAAAGAATTTTTTTAGTATCTTTTTTTTCAATTCTCCATTGATGAAAGAATCAAAATATTTACCACATTACCTAACATTAAATTAATTACTTTCTAAACTTTTAAACTGTTCATGTGATATTTTGAAAGAGTAAAGTTAAGATGTGTTTCAAAGTTATTATAATAGAAAACTTTTAACTTTTTAATAAATACATAATAAATGCATTAAAAAATTAAAAAATATAAAAATATCAGTAATGCTACATGTACACCTTTTTTTGGTGTACACCTTCAACTAAGTCCCAAACGAACAGATTTTTATATATACAACGAACGTGTTTTCATAGTTGACATGAGCAGATTTTAAAACTTGTTTGTTTGCTTTTAAAAATCTGTTCGTTCTAGTAGTAAAATTCTGTTCGTGCACGAACAGAAATCTATATATACAACGAACATATTTTATAGTTAACACGAACATGTTAAAAATCTGTTCATTTGCTTTAAAAAATCTGTTCGTTCGCTTTAAAAAATCTGTTCGTTCTAGTAGTAAAAATCTGTTCGTTTAAGACTTGGTTGGAGGTGTACACCAAAAAGAGGTGTACACCAAGATTAATTCTAAAAATATATATATACGACAGACTCAACATTTTAGTAATCATAATTTTTTTTGTTAAACATTAATATTATATTAGAGTAGAATATATTTTTTGTCCTTAAAATTAGTTAAAAATTTAACAAATATTTGTAACTTCTATTTTGTTTTGATTTTTCTAAAATTTTTTTATTTGCTTCAAATATATTCCTGCAGCTAAATTTTCAAGAATTTTATGATTTGCATTTTTTAAAAAATTAACTGTAAGCAAGAGTATATGTGATGCAAATAAAAATTTTCTATGATAGAATTGAAACAAAATAAAATTTAGAGATATTTTTTAAATTTTTATCGTGAAACAAAAAATATACTTTACCCTTTATATTATGTATCATATAATAGGATATAGAAATTACAATTAGTGCAGTATTACTGAGCATGTCTTTCTTTTCTAAAATACTTCTTTTTAAATATAAGATATACAATAATTCTAGATGTACACCTATTTTTTTTAACTAATTCTAACGAACTTTTAATTATATACTAAATAAAAGACTATTTCGATATTAAATAAAAGTTTGTTTCGGTACTATTTTTTGTGCTATTTGACACTGAAATAGTCTTCTATTTAACATAGAAATAAATAACTTAATTGGAGTTGGTTGATCAAAATAGGTGTACACAAATGTGTTAAACCACATATATAATAGGATGGGGTGATAGAAATTGTATTTGGGAGTTGATGACTGTAGAAGCATTAAGAAGATTACGTGAGTCGCTTAAAGTTTAGGGTTGATTAAACAATGAATGTCATGTAAGTATACATGAGTAAGTGATTATGTTTTTAATAATACTTGCTTATCATAAAAAGAATCATGCACTCCAAGTTTGATTTTAGAGGTTAGGAGAAACAACAAATAAATCAAGGATTCAGAAAACTGCCCCTACCTTAAATTGTTGCAATTAGAAGCTCACGACTGGAATATAGACTGGCGGAAAGGCTATGGCGCGGCAGCAGCAACAACTTCGGCAACCTAGCTTCATCTACATCTTTAATAGATTAAATGAATTCGTAATCAAGCAAGCTTTATACCTATTGACTGTCTCGGAATAAGGTTTCTAACGAATAAAAAGTAAAATTTTACAACCAATTTAACTCTAGACAAAGAGAGAACTGAGATTGACTCTGTTTTTCTGCAGCGCTACTTTATGCTTATAATGTCTCTAAATGACGCATAACGAACATGTACTATCCCGCAACTTAGATAAAGGTAATCTAGAGACACTAAACTTCATTTTGATTATGGTTACATCCAAAACTAATTTGCTTTAAGATTCAAAGTAACCCAAATCTTAATTAGAATTATTCTTAACTCACCTAGTAATAATTTTGCCTTGTTTGCAACTTAATAGCTACTCAATTCTAGGAGTTATAAGCATGAAAAATCTCCAATTCCTGCCAAAAATGATTTTTTCATCTTCAACCATCTATTTTAAAAAATTCATATCTTATCCTACTCAACTCTTAAAATTATGAGATTTTAGAGTGATAAACTAGGTTCATTAAAATTTCAAACAAAATTAGTTTCACTCCAAAATTCAACTCGTAGAGATCGCAGCAAGTTACCACACTAACCCAGATTTCACTGTAGAAAAACAAATTTAATGACCAAACTTCAAAATTTACAATCTAACTCTATACATCTCCTATTTTACTACGAACTGTACCTCATAGAATTCTGATATGTGTAGTATTACTTACAGTTGTTTAAAGTTACTATCCTTTTTATTTCATGTAGAAAAATAGATTTTCGACAACTTGTTTTCAAAATTTTTAACAAATCCTACACTTATTAGAACTCCCATCAAGTTTAATACACGTGCAAAGCACTAAACAGAAATTTCGACACAAAAATATACTCAAGAACAGCAGCGGCAGTTTTAATCGTCCTCCCAAAGAGCTCTAACAATACATGCAACCACAATGACAACATGCAGCAGCTACCACTCCAGCAGCGTTCACGTACTCTCTCTCGAGTTTTGCCACGTCTTCATGTCACTTTAGCCTCTCCCTTTCTTTTTTTCTGAGCTACCACGACAACAGTGGCTTCCCTGTGCTCCGCCGGCACCGCCTCCTTCCTCCCATCTCTTTTCTTCCCGCTGTCGATCTCCCCCATTCTCCATGTCAGGCTCTGATCCTCTTTCTTCGGGCTCTTTCCCTTCTGTCTCCGATATGCAGTGACAATGACAGCGGTTGAGTAGTGGCGTGGTGGTGGTGCTGACGGGGATAGCCGCTCCTTGTCCCCCGCCTCCCTCTCTTTCTCTCTCCATTACGTCTTTGATCTATCTTCCTCTCTTGGTCTCTCTCATTCTCGATCATCACTCTCAGCTCGCTTTCGATCTCGCTCTCTCTCCCTTTCTCGTTCTTACTCTCTCAATCTCACTCTTTTGTTCTCACTTTCTCAATCTCACTCTCTCGTTCTATCTTTCTCTTTCTTTCTTTGAGTCAATGTGTGTGTTTGAGATGTGTGAGTTTGAAAGTGTGTGTGGGAGTTTGTGTGTGAGGTAAATTTTAAGATGAATTTATATAGAAATATACCATGGTAATTTAAGATGTACAACAAAATTAAAAGGTAAGAGAGTAATTTATGATTGTAGGTAACTTATGAATTAAGGAGAGTATCCAAGTGGCACTCTTTATTTTAAATAAAAAACTAAAATAATTTTATTTTAACAAACATAAAATTACTAATTTATAAATTTTTACTGAATCAATTTAAAATAATCACTCAAATTAAAAATAAAATTAATTTAATAAATTTTCTTTGTTAATAAAATTAAAACGACAAACTCAAAATGTTTAATTATTCAAATTAAATTTTTATAAGATTCTTATTATTATTTAATTACTAAAACTATTTATAATAACATTTCATTAAACTAAAATTAAATTTTTATCCAAGGAAAATATTTAATTATTATTAAGTAGGATCTTATTTAATTCGAACTTAAATTTATCAAAAATACTTAATTATAAGTAAAAAACTAATATATATATATATATATAATTCTTAAAAATAAAATCTTAAATAAATGGATTAAACCAATGTATAATAACATTTTAAAAAAGTCAAAATTTTACATCTTTTGCCTCTAATAACATAAGTTAAAATCACTTCGTTGGCAACCAACCAAAGAAAAGTTCAGATTCCCTCAGTGCCCTTTCACTTCCAAATTATTATGAAAATATTACAAAGGATAAATGAATCATTTTCCAAAGTTTGGTACAGAAATTGAAGATTAAAGGTTCTATCAGCCGAAACGACCCAAGGAATTCAGTTGTCTCCTTTCCATTGGGAGGAATGGAGGACAATGCCATAATTTGAAGAATCAGGTTGTTTGAGAGCTAGTCCATTAACTTGGTCTCGCCCCACAGTACAAACCTGAAACAGAGAAAATTTCATTTAGAAAAATATCTAAACTAGCAGGATCTATTTCCTAGTAAGCATGATAAACACGTTTTTCACCTTTAGACACGCAATTATGCTGCTATAACTTGATTTGAGCACCATTGTCGATATGCCAAATAGAGTTCTTTTCAACGTTAATCCAAGAGTACACCCCATTCTAGGGATTAGAATATGAGTTCCTTCTTTGAACTTTAGGTAAGGTATATATCGGAACCAAATTTATATTTCGATAAGAGGATCTTCACCCAAAGACTGCTAACTTTTTTAACAAAATCCCAACCAACCTTTATCATGAAAGCATGATTATGGTCTTTAGCATGGTGAATACCTAATCCCAGTAGCTTTCGATTTGCCAACTTTTTTCCAAGTAATAAGATGTTTCTTCTTAGTATTATTATTGGTTTCATCACAAAGAAATTTTCTGCAATTAGCATAAATGCTTTTCACTACAATGTCTTGTTCTTTCTCTTCTCTAATGTCAATAAAATATACTTGTGGTGCTGTAAAATTTTTCAATTTAAAGTTTTGGTTCTTATTATTTTTTAAAAAATATATGATTCGTCCGAAAAAAATTCATAAAACAAGTGAAATTTTTTTAATTTTTTTTTGTTTTTTTTATCAGATATTCTTTTTTGCGTTCAATTATCTAACGAATAAATTTTTATTAAAATACCTTTTTTTTGGGCTTGGGCGGAACCAATCACCCACTACAACCTCGAGCGTAGTCTAAACCTAATGAGACTTGATGTGCTTGTAGGTACTGCTACCATCTTCTTCTTCACTGCTGCCGGTTAGGTACTACTACCATCTTCATCTACACTAACGTAAGTTGGAGCGAAACATCCTGAGCTCGAGATTCTAGACGATAAGTTCGGATTGTCAGGCCTTCATCATTGAAGCTAGCCTGAGGTTAAGCATCCAATGACGAGAAGAAGATCCCAAGCTACCTTACGTAGATTTCACTTTATGGGAGGATAATTGCTGGAGCATCCTGATTAGGAAGAAAGCAGATGCATTTTACGCGTCGTTCTGTCCTAGACTCGCTCAGATAGATTAGGTCTTGCATCATGCCATGTGTAAACTTGATCCACGAATTGACGACAAAGTAGGTCCTTATTATGAGATTCTTCTATCTCTGTGTGTGTTCTCCTTCCTATAAATGTTAAGCTTGATTCCCTCTACTGCTGTAGATTGGTTTATTACTGTAGCCCATGGATGCTGCTTTTGCTGCTGCCACTACATCCTGGTTTCCCATTTGCATTACCCATGGTAGAGGCGTCGTAGTCCATTCTCGTGGAATCATATTTGCCTCAGATGACTTTGCTAGTTCATGGGCCAAACTGTTTCCACTGCGGGGTATTCATGTGAACCCTGTAACACCCTACTATTCGCTAACCATACTGCAAACAAGATTATCGAACAATAAGATATTAATTCCTCAACTTAGTCTTAATACATAGTTATTAACCTTTTGAAAGCAAAGAACAATATATATACTCAAGAGTTTGATATAATAAAATAGAGCCATAAACCGTACTTACAAAAACTTCTTCCTTATACATATAAATATACCTCAAATGGTTTAATGAATCTAAATACATAAATCGACCTGCGATGCTTAGATCAAATATTGAAGTTAAACATATATACATATAACTACCTTAAGTACTCGTATACTTCTTAATTCTCCTTTACATTCACATACATGGACCCACACATCATAGACACTTCGGAGAACCTTTAGACATCTCAACCTTTCACGTTGCTTCGCTTGCTTTCCAGAACTTGAATTTGTAATCTAAAAAACATGATAATAATACGGAATAAGAATCTCCGATCCATGGATTCTCAGTACGGTAAAATCACCGAAAGCCTAATATATAAGCTAGCAGGATCCCGATAGGCAATCATCCTCGAACACTCAGGTTTTGCTTTTCTTCACTTTGCTTTCATTTTATACTTTACATTTTACCTTGTCTTCATTTCCTCACGGTACATCCTACGCTTATACATTCCATCCTTATTGTCATTAACATTTACTCTCAACTCCCTAAAGGGCATTTGGTACTCTACGGTATATCTATCTTTAACTTCTCTTTCTTTCATTCCATATATTCTCATATTACCTAATCTTTGATCAAAATCCTAGGCCTTTCTCTAGTCCTTATTCATTAAGAAGTTCCATTTATTCTAGGTTATCCATTTTCCTAGACTTTTCCTCTTTCTTTTTCCTTTATACCCTTCCTCATCCATATACTTCCCTTATCTTCAATTCATCATCACATCATCATCATTCATTATCATAATGTTATTATCTTTCCATCACGTTTCATCATCACATCATCTTTCCTCATTGTCATCATTCATCATCATTTCATCACATCATCCTTATCATTTAGCATCATCCTCATTAGATTATCTTCATCATTTAATGCGAGCACAATCAATTCACACAAGTAATACACATATATTCTCAAGTACAACAAATAGCACATAAATAACAAGTACAATCACAAAGGAAAACTCAGAAGAAAAACAGGGAAAATGCATTACACTTTCCCAACTCTCTTTGGCATCGAACCTATATCCCCATGAGGAAAACCGAGCAAAGGGGTCACATCTACCACCTCCTCCCATCTCTCTGGAAATTCAGAGGAACTTCTCTTATACCACCAGAAGGAAAACAGGGCAAAGACATCTCACCTTCCCAACTCTCACCGGGGCCTCATCATTAATTACAGGAGTAAGCGAGATAAAATCATCATCCTTACATCTTACCCCAGAACTCATTAACCATTTCTCATTCTTCTTCATCATTACTTATCCATACCATTTCATCATCTATTCATTGTTATTCTTCATTATTAATTATCCTTTATTATACTCAAGATGCTGACTAATCAAAGGGAGTAGTAATAAAAGACATAGCCTTTAAAATTAACTTGAACATAAGTGCTCAGGGCTGGGGTGAATCGATTCTCTAAAGCCAACTCTTCAAAATCTCGTTTCAGACTTAAAATGAATCAACTCTCAAAGTGATACATGTGCAAGAGGACAAAATGGAGATTTCACACTTCCAGAAAGTACCATCACTAGAGCACGTGCAAAGAAGCTTAAGGAGAGCTTTGGGAACTTGGTCATACTCATACATGAAGAGATGCATCAATCATTAGCCAAAGAAGAGAAGATCAATCACATTGGGTTAAATGTGAAAAAGCCCAAGAGTTGTTTGCAAGTCCATTGGACCGAGTAGTGGAACCTAATTATTTTAGAATATTCTTTTTAATTATTTATTAGTATATTAGGGATTTAAAATTTAAATCAAATCTGAACTAATCTTTTAAGATCAAATCTGATTTAAATTAGTTATCTTATCTTATTTTATCTTATTTTAGTTGTTAAGTTAG